>JAJJMB010001184.1:3766791-3999552 GCA_023531105.1 Papaver atlanticum
CTTCGCAAACCGAGCAAATTGAGAGATTGCAGCATCAGCTAGCTGAAAAGTCACAGGTAAACTTGCTGCAACCATAACACAAATAGGGAACATATATTGGTGGGTTTACTAGAATCTGAATACTTCTATTGCAGGCCTGTACTCAGCAAAGAGAGCAAACTGAGAGATTGCAGCATCAGCTAGCTGACGCCAATGAGAGATTGCAGGTAAACTTGCTGCAATCATAATAAAAATATGGGACATATATTTGAGTGTGCTACTTGATTGTGCAGTGGTGGTTTAAAGACATGTTTTCTTTCTTGCAGGTATTTGATTTGATCAAGAGGCTTTTACAAAACACCTGACATCTTCGAACTCATTAAAGAAGACGAGCTACAGCTAGTTTTTCTTTTGCTTTGGACTGCAGACTTGAAAAACTTATTACTAAGTAGAATGTTAATTATGTTGTTACCAGAATCTATCTCTTTTTGTTTTCGTCTTGACTATTGATACCTGATACCAACCTATATCTACATGTGAAGTATTCCACTGATTCATTCGTGCAATCGGGCTCTAAATTTTTGTGTAGATGGGAAAATATAGAATGCACGAAACAATAACTCATAACCAAAGAAATAGTGACTGGGGGTTGCATAAGAATTTTGAAAACCAAGAAGAGGTTAAAGAAGTACAAGAAATGGTAACTTTAACTGCCAAATTGAAGTATGAGTTGCAGTGGTACCAAATTGAAGTATGAGGAGCATCTACGTTTTGATGGAAACCCACTGGGCTATCTAAGATATTTAAATTGTGAACATGGCATGATTGAATTGGTTTTCCAGTTTTGAAAATCATCAAATTATATGCTTGAATCGCGAATCCGAAATAAGAAATAATCAAAATAAACTGAATTCGGAGAAAATATTATTAAAAAAAATTAAAAAAATTGATTTATCGTATAGCAAAATATGTCACTGGTGGTACAAAAGCAAACATAGTTACAATAAAAAATAAAATGAAAAAGGAATACAAAAACAGCTTCGACCGATCAAGGAAAAAAAAAAAAAAAACAGCTTTCGAATTCTCTAATTCTTGGTAATTCAAACCATATTTATCTTAAGTTTTGGGAGAGAGCTTATAAGCAGATATTACAGCTGACACGGCCATAGGAAAAAACGCCAAGAAAGCCATGCTGGTGGAAGCTGCAACCAAATTTGATGTCCCGTGATCTGCTAACAAATCATCTTCGACTTCCCTCAACGTAGCTACACTTGGGGCCACCGTCGATGCACATGATATCAATAAATATGCAATAATCTGCATAAACATCAACAAATTAACCAAATGAGTAATACAAATATTAGTGAAACATTTGATAATCACAAACAAGTACTCAGCAGTAATCAACCCACCTGATCTCCAAAGAAATCGACAAGAGTCATAAAACTAGTAGTATGCTCTGCAAACAGAGATTTTCCGGTCGACAAGGAATAACTTTGACGTGAAACTTGAAACACGTTGTATACCGTGGATATGATGCCAGCAGCGAATACATACCTACATCTCCCCAAAAAATATTAGTAAGCAAATTGCCAATACATGCTATCATGAATTAGATTGATTTAGAATATAATAGACTACCTTGACTGGTCGAAATCATCGAAGCCTTTGACACAAGCCATAATAGTGAAAGAAATTGTCGAGAACACCAAAGCTGCAACCCTTAAAGTCAAACTTCCTTTCTCCGAGAGACCACTCTTCCCTGACCTTATAGTCGTCGTCGGTATTGATGCACCACCAGACTCCATGTCCGTCCTTACGACCGTGGACGTTGGTATTGCTTCACCACCAGACTCCACGTCCTTCGCCTTCTCTTGAACATATTCTGGTTCATTTACCGGATCTCTAGTCGCTGTTTCTCCGGAATTTTCCATGTTAGTATTGATCAAGCTACAAGAATTGTAATATACTACTCCATTTGAGTTGCAGTGTAGGTTTTATAGTTGGGAGTTGCTTTTAGTGCCAAGTAAGCAGACTGTTAAGCTTGTCCTAATAATGTCCAATTCCATTTTCCGACAGAAATTAAGTAGAATAATATATGATTTTCTTAAAATATGCAAACTCTTGTTCAAGTTCAAGGCACAAGAAAACTTTGGAAGGAACGTCCGACAGGCTGACAGCAAACATGGAGCCAAATAGATAAATAAGAGCCGAATGACTACCTTATCCAGCTATTCTTTGATGCATCAAAAATATATATATCCCTCATTGATTTCGGAAGGAATTTGATAAGCAAGGTTTTGTTTTTCATACTGATTTTGTTGTTTGAATCGTGTCAGTTTACCTTAGCTTTTGCCAGCCATAGCCTAAATTAATCGACAACTAAATTTATTTTTAATCTTTTAAGGCACTGGGCAGTGGAAGGGTAAGTTAAATTAGTTTTTAGCTAGAGATGAGTAAATATTAGTAGGAATATCTGAACTCTCGGATTCAGGTACGAGACTTTGGAACTTCCTTTCTCACTATTTCCTGGCCTCACAATCGTCATCGGTGGTGCTTGACCACCCCACAAGTATCAAAGAAAACAACAAACTTAAATACAAATGACTCAAATGTAGGTGGATAGTGTTTGATCTATGGATATAAAGAGCACAAAAAAAATCAAAAAAAAATCGTAAGATTCACAAAAAAACATCATAAGATTTACCAAAGAAAATGAAAAAAATAACTGGATTCGACTTTACTCATAAAATGTGAGACCAATCAGAGTTTTTATTCTTGAGCAGAGAGCTTGTAATAACCAGATATCATGGCTGACAATGCCAATGAGACGAATGCTGCGAACGTCGTGCTGACGGAAACCCAAGCAGAAACAACACCAATATAGAACCAACCTTCGATGCGATAAAAGTATGGAACTGCCGACGACACAGCAGACATTAACAAGTACGCTATAATCTGCAAAGTTAGATATAAACAAACAAACAAAATAATTAGTATGAGATATTCACATTGTTAATATTTACTATCAAGATTTTCTCCACTTCTAACTTGATCTCCAAAAAAACTGATAAATCCGGTGGTGCGCTCATTAAACAGAGATTTTCCGGTGGTTAAATGAAGAAGTTGGCTTGCAACTTGAAAACCATTATATACTGTCGAAATGATGCCAATGGCAAACACGTACCTGCACCTCCAACAAAAAATTCATCCAAGACCCCATGAGTCCATGACATGCACATATAAGTGCAATCGATATATTTTTCTATTTGCATTCTAAAACGATGTAATGAAATGAAAATTATAAAGTAGTTATCATCAGTTTAGTTATTATGTTTCAAAATCCGGAATGATATGATTTCATTTGATTTAGATATAAGATTACCTAAACCCTTGTTCTTCATCAAGATACAGAGTCTGCTGGTTGGTGGCCTTTAAGATGAAGAACGAAACAAATGAGAATGCAAAAGCTGCAACAGCTAAAATCAATCTTCCTTTCTTGGATAAATCTTTGTTCTTTGATCCTCCCACGTCGCCACTCTCGATGTCAGTCAGAGGGTTTGCAGTTACATGTTCTAATACTTCGACGGATAATTGTGCGCGTCTTTCTTGAAAATTTTCCATGGCAAGGAGATGGACTCTATCTGAGGAAAGTACGGAAGAGAGCGAGTTGATGTTCACTTAATGTCTGTATGGATTAATAATTAGTCTCTGTCATTTTGGCAAAAAAAAAAAGGTATTTGTAATTGCATTTGCATTTTAAGGATTGCAAAATTATAAAACGTGCTACCAACAAACCATTTGGCTTTTTTCTTGTAGCTCTTTTCTTTTCTTGGGAGTTTGGTTCTGCGGCTTCTGCCCCTTCTTTTATATTTTTCTTTTTCCTTAATGAATATAAAAGTGCCTATGGCCTTGCTTAAAAAGAAAAAACAATGAACCATTTGGCTACTTATTATTAGGACGTGCTAACAATGTCTCATTAAACTATGGTGGAATCATAAGTGACTCGGATTTGTTGCCGGACATCATAAAAATGAAGAAATAGCCCTTTCTATAACTTAGAACATGAAACTGCAGATCACTTAATGTTACACTGCGACTACGCTTTCAGTCTGTGGGATTATTTCATTAAGGCCTTCCACATCTCTTGGCCGTTGCCAGGGACAGTACTTCAGCTGTTTGATGCCTGGGAAGATAATATTTTCAATGGAAGACGTAAGAGGATTTGGGAGATTAAACTGCTGATCAAACAAAGTGTTGTCCTTTGGAGCTGTGAGTTGGACACATTCAAGTTCATTCCTTGTAATCAGATTCTCTATAACTGGGAGATGATTCTCAAAATGTAATGCTTGTCTGTAATTGGCCTTTGGCCTTTTTTCTTTTTAAGTCTTTTTTCGAAAAAAAAGAAAATGAAGAAATAAGCCGCTGAATCAGGTCTATACTGGTCAACCGGTCAACATTTGATTAGTAAACTATTGGTGGAGTATATAAGTTAATTACTTTTTCATGGAATTGAACCCATGCAAGACACATGCAATCTTAACTCTAGATCTAAGAACAGTGGATTTCATACCAAAGCTATATATGATCAATGGCTTGACTGACGCGTATTGGACTACACTCTAGAGTACTAGGAGTAGTGTTTTCGGTTTTTCATACAGCAGAGGGAGAGTGACTGCTGCTTGCTGACATATATAGCAGCCTATTTTTAGTTATTGCCAACGCAAAAGACTTTGTTGCTCTGCATGGGTCAAAGCTACAAACTAGAGAAATGCATGCACGCACGGGACATATTTATGGTTAGAACAATTCAATACCCCGCAAATTTTTCTTATCCCGACATTCAAATCCATTCCAACATTTTCTCAAAAACCAGTTTTGTATTTTCTATCTCCTTGCAACTCAATTCTTCTTCTTTCTTTCCCTTTTCTCTGTAATCCAATCAACCAAGAAAACACAGCTAAGCCAATAAAAAAATGGAGAGCTTTAACTTCGATGAGTCTAGCTGGGTGCATGCACACATGAGGGTCTGGGCCTAGTTTCTAGTACTACAGGTGATCGCGCTGCATACAAAATCGATAGGATATTATTCAACTGGCTAACTGAAGGTTAGAAAAACAGGATGGCTGGTTTTCAGTGTCAAGACAGCAAAGGACTATTCGAGGATGCTACCTTTCCTTTTCTACAACTGCAGATAGGCATCGCTATTTTGCTCACGGGAACCTTCAACGTCCTTCTTGGTCATTTGGACCAAATTAAATATGTTTCATCAGTCTTTGTAAGGATTCCTTGTTTTGATTTTATTTTTTTAATCGGCTAAAAAATTCAAACAAATTCTAGTATATGAATTTACCTCTTTTGCTTACATGTATGAGGCTTGTTTCAGGCTGGTATTGCGGTAGGGATCATAGGTCCATTCTTGGGTAACACGAAATATTTTCAAGCGATCGCGGAGAGATCAGGATGGCTTGGCTTAGTTGAACTTATATCATTTATTACGTTGACGTGCTTCTCATTCCTTGTTGGAGTGAAAACAGACATGAATATGGTGGTGAATGCAAGAAAAACAACTTACATCATAGGCTTTTCTACTTTCATTTTCCCTCTACTCGTCAATGCAGCTCTGTGTGTTGTGACCATGAAAACCATTACGATGGACAATGAACTGAGAGATTCTCTCAAATTCATTGCACTGGCGATATCTACTACTTCTTTCTATGATACGGCTTGTGCCGTCAATGACATAAACCTCCTCAACTCAGAGATAGGTCGTCTAGCCTTGGCCATTTCGATAATCACCGGGTTGTGCAGTTGGGGGTTCGCTTTTGTACTCACCTTAATAGCTGAATTCATGGCATTGAAGTCTAAATTACTGATAATTTCAGTGATTAGTAAATCTGCCATGTTGATATTCATCCTATTCATTGCACGTCCAGTAGTTTCGTGGATGAATAGAAAAACTCCAGAAGGAAAAACATTGAGGGAGGGTTACGTTTCCGTGATCATTAGTACTGTCTTGGGAGTTGCATTTTACAGCGAGTTCATTGGGCAACACAGCTTGTTCGGACCACTTATGATTGGACTGATCGTACCTGTTGGGACTCCTGTGGGAATAGCTGTTCAAAAAAAGCTCGACTGCTTCGTTACGTATGTGCTCATGCCAACTATTTACATTGTAGCAGGTTATAGAGCACAAAAGTTCGAATCCAAGATAAGGAATTGGGTAATTGTGGAGTTTATGATATTATTTGCTTGTTGTACGAAGATTATTGCAGTAATGTTGTCTTCACTCTACTGCCAGTTGCCTATTCAAGATTCCTTCTTGCTCGGTCTCATATTAAACTGTGCTGGCATATTTTACCTCATATTTTGTATTTCAATGGATAGAGAGAAGGTAATAAGTCGTTTCCTTACTTGAAATTCTTGATATGGTTGGTATTGTCCACTCTAATGTAATAACCTTTGGTTCCATGCAGTTTATCGACCAACCAACTTACACGTACATGCTTCTCTCGAGTATTTTGATAACGATGATATGTACACCTATAGTGAAACATCTATATGATCCTTCGAGTAGGTACACAAACTACAAGAGACAAACTATTCAGAACTCTTCTGTCAAGGAAGAGCTTCGAATACTTGCATGTGTTTACAAACAAGAAAACGTTCCAAGCATCCTCAACTTCCTTGAAGCAACTAATCCAACAAAAGATAGCACTGTATGCATCTATATCTTGTACCTCGTTGAGTTGATTGGACGTGCAGCTTCCATCCTCGTTACACATAAACAAAAGAAAAATAAAGTTACACGCAGTCAAAGCCGTAATACATCAGAAAAAATTATCAATGCCTTCAATCACTTTGCAGAACAGAACCCATGCTTCTCAATTGGGCAAGCTTACACTGCAGTATCACCGATCGAGGGCATGCACAATGACGTGTGTCACGTAGCAATGGAAACCAGGACACATCTGGTGGTCATACCCTTTGGTGAGTTAGCCGAACATCCTTTTCGCGCAGTCAACCAAAGTGTTTTACATAAGGCACCTTGCTCAGTGGGGATACTCATTGACCACATAGATGGGGCGAAACCTGTTGTTGATGCTTCCATAAGCAGTTGCCACAGTGTTGCCATGATTTTCATAGGAGGACCCGATGATCGAGAAGCATTAGCATATGGTATGAGAATGGCAGATGATAATCCCAGCTTAAAGCTCTCAGTTTTTAGATTCACACATACAAAATTGCGCGATAATAAAAATACTAAAAAAGATGACGAACTGATTAATGAGTTGTGGCAGACAATCAAGAACACCGTAAATATTGAGTACATCGAAGAAGCACTAACAGATTGTGCTGATACAGCAAGTAGAATCAAATCCCTGGAAGAAACTTACGACTTCATATTAGTCGGTAGAAGACATGAAGATGATTCGCCAATTTTGCAAGGACTCCATCAATGGTGCGTCTACAAAGAACTTGGTGTGGTTGGAGATCTTTTTGCTACATCTAGTTATCAAGGGGGATTTTCTCTTTTGGTAATGCAACAATAGGTCTTTAGTTAAAGTAGTACAAATTCTTTGTTGATACAACCGAGCATAATGTAGTACAGTCATTTGCACTTTTGATTTTGACGTCGGATGTAAATTGGTTCTAGGTAGGTATGTACAACGTAAGTTGCAGTTTAGATCAATTTTTTCGTCTTATAGATTGTTTCGTCAAAAATGAAAACAACAGTTGTCTGTAAAAACCATCTCCTCTGGCTCATGGCTAGCGCACATCCGTCACATCCCCAAAAGTGGGCGTCGGATTCAATTTTTCCAAGCCTCAAAGGTTTAGACTTGATTCACTTTCTTCTGCTTCAGCTAAAGAACGTGTGCCTAGCTTTCGTTTCAGTGGGGAATGAAGACCTATTTAAGCTATCGATAGTAGGGCGCAATACTTATGATGGAAGGATGGCACTAACCATTAGCTTCTCTAATTGTCACAACTATTCGAATGTTCATATCTATGTCCTACTTACACCAAATAAACTACAGCTTTTAGCGTTGACAATGTACACTACAACTACATCAATTCCTCTACACTAGGATCATGCGATCATTGTCATTGTACCGACCGGAATCCTCTAACACTCCCAACAGAGTACTACAAAAATAAACTGTTCTTGTGGGAAAGTCGTGTGTCTCTCTCTGCATATAATAGAGAGGAAATTAAGTGTTTTAAATTGTGTGCACACTAGCAATGTACATACTACAAGATACCCGGGGATCAAAATTTGTCTTGATATTTTTTTTAAATGTGTGCAGACAACGAAAACACATAGACAGATCCAGGGATTACTTAATTAATTAAGTACCAACCGGAATCGAGTGTCACGTACAATAATGACCTAGTCACCTTAAGAGATTGTATAAGATTTAGTTGGGATAGTCAAAGCTACAAACTAGTGAAATGAATGGGATACTTATGGTTAGATTAATATACATCCCCGCAAATCATTCTTGTCCCAGTAATCAAATCCGTTCCTACATTTTCCCCAGAAACAAGTTTCTACTTTGTCTTTGCAACCCTTTTTCTTTTATTTCTTTACTGTCCTTATTTTTATCTAATTCAACCATGAAAAGCAATCAAGTGAGAGCAGCAAATGGTGAAAGTTATAGTAAATAACTTTTATGACTCTGGGTAGCATGAGGTAAGGGCCTAGTTACAATACGTTTTTCTAGCGTTCGGTACCCAGAAACGAATAAGATATCGAACCAGGTTGAAGGTTCGAAAAACATGGCGAATGATTTCGGCTGCCAGCAGCCTACCAAAGCAATGTTTGAGCAAGGTTCCTTTCCTTTTCAAATGGTGCAGATTGGCATTTGTGTTTTTCTCATTGGAACCTTCAACTTTTTCCTTCGTCAATTGGACCAGATTAAATATGTTTCATCAGTCTTTGTAAGGATTCCTTATTCTGTCATCAAAATGGTATGGATTTATGCAACTCCGATAGTATTTGAAATGTCTTTTGCATGTTTCAGGCAGGTATCGTGATAGGACCGATTGTGCTGGGTAGTACAAAAACATTTCAAGACCTGTTTCGCGATTCAGAAGGGATGGGCTTAATGGAACTTATCTCCCTCATTGGGTTAGTTTTTTTCACATTCCTTGTTGGAGTGAAGACGGACATGGATATGATTACGAAAGCAAGTAGATCAACTATGGTCATAGGCTTATGTACTTTCGTCATCCCTTTACTTGTTAATAGTGCTGTTTTAGCCGTGATAAAAAAAACAGTTAAACTGGGACAGAATATGAACGCTTCTCTCACATTCGTTCAACTGACAATATCTTGCTCGTCCTTCTATGATACTGCTTGTGCTGTTGCTGACTTGAACCTCCTCAACTCGGAGATTGGTCGTCTAGGCCTGGCCATTTCGATAATCACTGGATTGAGCAGTTGGTTTTATGATTTTTCACACAGCTTATATATGGAAGCCACTCTTTTGAAGTCAAAAATGTTATTATTATCGTGGATAAGTAAAATTCTCATGATGATGGTCATCTTGTTTATTTTACGGCCAGTGATGTCATGGATGAATAGAAGTACCCCGGAAGGAAAAACTTTGAAGGAAGGTTATGTTTCCTCCATCCTTCTTAGCGTTATGGGAATTTCATTTTTCAGTCAGTTCATTGGCATAGAACCTACACTCGGACCGCTTCTGATTGGGCTAACGGTTCCTGTTGGGTCACCTATAGCAGAAGCTGTTCAGAAAAAGCTTGAGTGCTTCGTCACCTTTGTGCTCTTGCCGCCGGTATACATAGTAGCAGGTTATCGCGTACAGGCATTCAAAGTCATTTGGAAAAATTTTGTAGTTGTGGAGATAATGATGTTGCTTGCTTACTCTGCAAGGATTATTGTAGTAATATTGGCTTCCCTCTACTTCCGGATGCCTATAGTGGACTCCTTCTGTCTCGGTCTCCTCTTAAGCTGCGATGGCATATTCTATTTGTTGTATTTAATGGCCATGGTTGAAGCGGAGGTTAGTTGCATTGTGTACCTACTTACCATATAATATATATACATATATACCACGCTAATCTTTAACGTTTGATCGCAGCTAATGAGTCAACAAACTTACACCATAATGATCTTCACAAATCTTTTGATAACAATGGTATCAACACCGATAGTGAAATATCTATATGATCCTTCGAGGAAGTACGCGGGCTACAAGAGACAAACTATCTTAAATTCTGCTGTCAACAGTGAGCTGCGCATACTGGCTTGTGTTTACAATCAAGAAAACGTCCCCAGCATCCTCAATTTCCTTGAAGCCACTAATCCAATTACCAAAGACAGCTTTGTATGTATATATGTTTTGCACCTCATTGAGCTGATCGGTCGTGCAACTTCCCTCCTCATTGAACACAAAGAACAAAAGATAAAACAATTTACACGAGCTCGCAGCCGCAATTCGTCAGAGAAAATCATAAATGCCTTTCACCAGTTCGAACAGCAGAATGAAGGGTACACAATAGGGCAATGTTTCACTGCAATATCACCGTTCTCAAGCATGGACAACGATGTATCTCAGATAGCAATGAAGAAGAGAACGAATCTGGTGATCTTACCTTTCGGTGAGTTAGACGAACATCCTTATCGGGCAGTTAACGGAAGTGTTCTACGAAAACCACCTTGCTCAGTGGGGATACTCTTTGACCACAAAAATAGTTCAGGCGCTGCTATTGATGTTTCCATGAGTTGCCATAATATTGCCATGATTTTCATCGGAGGTGCTGATGATCGAGAGGCACTAGCATATAGTATGAGAATGGCAGATAAGCCCAATTTACAGCTCTCAGTTTTTCGATTCACGCATATAAAGCCAAACAAAAAAACAAAAAAAGATGATGAGTTGATATGTGACTTGTGGGACAAAATTATGAACACCGAAAACATTGTTTACAAGGAGGAAGAAGTAACGGATTGTGCCGATACAGCAAGTATAATCAAATGCTTGGAAGACTCTTACGACTTCATAATTGTTGGGAGACGACATGATAATACCTCACCAATTTTGCATGGACTTGATGAATGGTGTGTTTTCAAGGAACTTGGTGTGATTGCAGATCTTTTCGCTACGTCTACTTTCGAGGGTAATTTTTCAGTTTTGGTAATGCAACAGTAGGCGTTTGTAGAAAAATTCTTGGTCGATACAAGTACCAACTGAGGATCAGCTATATGTGTAGTATAGTCATCTGCACTTTTGATTATGACGTATGTTGATGTAAATGGTTCTAGCTAGGTATGCACAATACAACAGAACTTGCAAATTAGACCTTTTTTTTCTTGGTTTTATAGATTTCTTCTTCTAAGATGAAATTATCAAGTTAAACCCGATATTTCTCTTGACGGTTAATCCAACCGTTAGCTGTAAAAACTGTGTAGATTCAACACATCCTCAAAAGTGGGTGTAGATTCACTCTTGTAATGTGTTATCTTAGATTTCTAGCTTCAAACATAGACTCTTCCTTCACTTTTTTCTGCTTTATTTAAATAAAGCGTTCCTTTCTTGCACAATGTGGAATGAATATCTAAGCTTTCAGTAGAGTAATAGGTTAAATAGCCAAATTGGGACGCATTACTTAAGATCTATGGAAGGATATGACACCATTTAGCTCGTCTAATTGTCACATCTCTGTTGAAAATGCAAAACTGCTTATCAATCTGTCCTTTCTAATTTCACAAAACAAACTTCAGTTTTGAGCCTTGCGAATACACCACAACTATACCAGTTCATCTACATAGGATCATGCAATCATTGTCATTGTTACTATAGACGAGATTCGTCTAAGAAAAAGTTAACCGTTCATGTGGACAAGCCAGTGCGTCTGTCTTGCATATAACAGAACCAGAGAGGAAGGAGCTTTGCAGTAAATGTGAACACTCTATTTACTTAAAATATGTGCATACAGCGAAAGTATTACATATACAGTGACATCTAGGAATTACACAATTTAATTAAGTACGTATCAGTCACTCGTACAATAAAAATAAATAATCGAGTGTCTCGTAAAATAATTACATTATTTTATCTCTCGGACAATCACTTTTAGAGATTGCATAAGATTTTGTTGCAATGGTCA
This sequence comes from Papaver atlanticum, assembly GCA_023531105.1. Classification (NCBI taxonomy): domain Eukaryota; kingdom Viridiplantae; phylum Streptophyta; class Magnoliopsida; order Ranunculales; family Papaveraceae; genus Papaver; species Papaver atlanticum. Next base: position 3,778,906 of record JAJJMB010001184.1, read on the forward strand.
AAGCTACAAACTAGTGTAATGAATGGGTTACTATATATGGTCAGATTAATTCACTTCCCCGCAAATTATTCTTGTCCTAGCAATCAAATCCATTCCTAAGTTTTTCACAGAAACCAGTCTAGTACGTTGTGCTTGCAATGCAATTTTTGTTTTTTTTATTTAATTACTGTTCTTGTGTTTTATCTTATAAAACCATGAAAAACAATTAAGTGAGAGCAGATGATGAACTTTGATGAGTCTGCGTGGCACAGGGTCAGGGAGTAGTTACCATACGTTGCACTAGTGATCGGTGTCGATCGAGCAACAGAGAAGATATATAAATCAAACCAGGTTGAAGGTTATATAAACAGGATGGATAAACCAGGTTTAAACTGTCAGCCAGTTAAAGGAATGTTTGAGCATGGTTCCTTTCCTTTTCTAACGGTGCAGATCGGCCTTTGTATATTATTCATCGGAATCTTCCACGTTTTCCTTGGTCATTTAGACCAGATTAAATTTGTTTCATCTGCCTTCGTAAGGTTTCCTTGTTCCTTTCGTTAGATTTTAAGATTACATGACTTCAATAGTATCTAATACAGTTGTACATATATGTCTTTTGCATGTACGTAACAGGCTGGTATTGTCTTAGGCCCGGCGTTGCTGGGAGGTACGGAAGAATTTCAATACATGTTTCGTGATTCAGGAGGAATGGCCTTAATGTCAGTTATCGAAAGCATTGGGGGTGTTTTTCTTGCATTCCTTGTTGGAGTAAAGACAGATATGGATATGATTACGAAGGCAAGTAGATCAACCATCATCATAGGTTTCTGCACTTACCTCATCCCTTTACTTTTCAATAACATTGTTTTAAGCGTGGTAAGAAAAACCTTTAACCTGGAAAACAATATGAGTGATTCTCTCACATTCGTTGCATTATCAGTGACTTATTCTTCCTTCTATGATACTGCTTGTGCCGTTGCTGACTTGAACCTCCTCAATTCCAAGATTGGTCGTCTTGGCCTGGCCATTTCGATAATCACCGGAATGAGCAGTTGGTTGTATGAGTATGCGTACACCTTCTATGCAGAAGCCACTATTTTGAATCGCAAGATGCTATTATTAGCGTGGATAAGTAAAGTTCTCTTATTTATTTTCATCATGTTCATTTTACGCCCAGTAATGTCATGGATGAATAAGAGTACTCCAGAAGGAAAAACTCTGAATGAAGGTTACCTTTCCTCTATCCTTATCAGCGTTTTGGGAGTTTCATTTTGCAGTCAGTCCATTGGCATAGACCCTTCGCTTGGACCACTTATAGTTGGACTAACGGTACCTGTTGGGTCGCCTATAGCAGCAGCTGTTCAAAAAAAGCTCGAGTGTTTTGTTACCTTTGTGCTTGTGACACCAGTTTACATAATAGGAGGCTATCACGTACGCGCATTCAAATTCATTTGGAAAGATTTTGTAGTTGTGGAGATAATGGTGTTCCTTTCATACATTGCAAAGCTTGTTGTAGTAATGTTAGCTTCCATGTACCTGCGGATGCCTATTCTGGACTCATTATGTCTCGGTCTCCTCTTAACTTGTGCTGGCATATTCCATATGTGGTATTCAATGATAATGGTCGAAGCCGAGGTTAGTCACATAGTACCTATATCTGATCGATATATAAGAACATATTTTTATATGTGCACGCTAATACTTATTTGTTGATTGATATCCAGTTGATGAGTCAACAAAGTTACACCATAATATTCTTCACAAACCTTTTGATAACTATGGTAATCACACCGATGGTGAAATATTTATATGATCCTTCGAGGAAGTACGCGGGCTACAGGAGACAAACTATCTTAAATTCTGCTGTCAACAGTGAGCTGCGCATACTAGCTTGTGTTTACAATCCAGAAAACGTTCCTAGTATCCTCAATTTCCTTGAAGCGACTAATCCGGTTACAAAAGATAGCTTTGTATGTTTATATGTTTTGCACCTTGTTGAGCTGATCGGTCGTGCAACTTCCATCCTCGTCGAACACAAACAACAAAAGAATAAACAATTTGCACAGGCTCGCAACCGCAATTCGTCAGAAAAAATTATCAATGCCTTTAACCAGTTCGCACAACAGAATCAAGGCTTTACAATTGGCCAATGTTTCACTGCCATATCACCATTCTCAAGCATGGACAACGACGTATCTCAGATAGCATTTGACAAGAGGACGAATCTTGTGATCATACCTTTCGGTGAGTTAGACGAACATCCTTATCGGACAGTCAATCGAAGTGTTTTAGTTAAGGCACCTTGCTCGGTGGGGATTCTCTTTGACCACAAAAATAGCTCGAGTGCTATTATTGATGTTTCTGTAAGTTTCCATAATGTTGCGATGATCTTCATTGGAGGTCCTGACGATCGAGAGGCATTGGCATTTAGTATGAGAATGGCGGATCAGCCCAATTTAAATCTCTCAGTTTTTCGATTCACGCATATAAAGCCGAACAAAAAAACTAAAAAAGATGATGAATTGATAAGTGACTTGTGGGACAAAATTATGAACACCGAAAATATTTTTTACAAAGAGGAAGAAGTAGCAGATTGTGCAGATACAGCAAGTAAAATCAAATGCCTGGAAAACTCTTACGACTTCATAATTGCTGGGAGACGACATGATAGTAACTCACCAATTCTGAATGGACTTGATGAATGGTGTGTCTTCAAAGAACTTGGTGTTATTGGAGATCTTTTCGCTACGTCTACTTTTGAGGGTAATTTTTCAGTTGTAGTATTACAACAGTAGGATTTTAGAGTAGATTTTTTTTTGTCAATACAAGTACCAACTGAAGAGGCAGAATGTTTTTGCAGTTTTGATTATGACGTACATCAATGTAAATGCATGATTTAAAATATGTAAAATACAACGCGGGTTTCAAATTAGGTCATTGTTTCTTTTTTGTTCTGTTGATTTCTTCTTCAAAGATGAAATTATCACTTTAAACGTGAGATTTCCCTCGACGGTGAATCCAGTCCGCAGCTATAAAAACTTGTTTGTACCATGAGTAAAAATGCCACAATATTGAACCAGATTGCTACTGGGACCACCATTTGGCCCTCATTCAACTCCGCCATTCAGCCAACCAACTCAGTATGCAAGCTACCGAATCTTCATGTCGGTCAATAGTCAAAGTCAACGACCAGTCAATGGTCAAAGTCAAATGTCGTCCAACGGTCAAAATCAACCTTTGGTCAGTGGTAAAAGTCAAGGACCGGTCAATGGTCAAAGTCAACTATTGGTCAACTATCGAAGCCATGTTGCCAGCGGTGCTGCCAATTAGTTTCCAGTCAAGTACTCAGCCGCGCTGCCAACCAGCCTCCATCCATGTTGTCAGTTGTGATGTCAGTCAGCCTCCATCCAGTCTCCAGCCATGTCTCCAGTTAAGGCAGTCTGCCAGTCAAAGATCAATAGTCGTAGTCAGCAGGGAAAGTCAACCCTTCCATTGAAAGACAGGGTCGTAGGTCAGACCTGCAAGCCCATGTCGATTTTTCTCGTTTCCACCTATCCAGTGCAATAACCTTGGAAGAAGATTCTGGAAGTTTCTAGATGACTTGCTGACCAAGTTGCTAGAGGGAAGTTCCGGCCAAGTTAGTCCCATCTAAAGTTAATCTCGAAATCAGGGTTCAACTCATATATTCAATTGTATAAATAGAGGGGAATCTCAATCCTAAAAGGCGAGGCACTGATACACAAAAAATCACCAGCAAACCCTAAAAGGGATCACAAATCAATTGTATCGATCATATCAATAAAATATCTCTCGCTACGGGGATTCTTCCGTGGATGTAGGAAAAACTTTCTGAACCATGTTAAATTCGTGTCTCACATATTTATGCTTATTTTGTGTAAAACCCTAGTTTTCATGCTCATCATAAAACCGATTGTGTTCTGTGCCTGGAAATATTTCTAGGTACAAACAAAACTGTCCACACTGGAATCATGACTGTCATATCTAACTTAGCATCACATTCCAGAATTGAGTGTGGATTCACTCTTACTGTTATCTAAGTTTTCTAACTTCAAAGATAGACCCTTGCTTCACTTTTTTCTTTCTTGGCTAATGAGTGCCTACCTTTCTTGTCAATGCGGGATGAAGATCTAAGTTTTCGGCAGAGAAATAAGATAAAACTGGTAGAATTTCAACTCCTTAGCCTTCATGCTTTAACACCAAACTTCGTATAAAGCTAACTACATGCTGAAAATATACTTGAACCTGTATTAGCATACTAACTCATGTAAACAACCCCATATATGACAAGAACACCACATACAGTACATACCCAAAACAGATTGAATAACAAGGAAACAGAACAAACACAACGCTTAGTTATTATTAACTTTCATGACTTATCATCAACATCTATTTCCTCACATAACTTCATGATGAATGAAAACATATTTTCCTTCCTAAAACATATGAGGTTAGAAGTGGGTCCCAATCATGCTTGCCACATGTCACTCCAAACTTTCCATCAGGAGTTAAATGACATCTCATGGCTAGCTATATTGGACAGCGCATAGCACAAGATCCATGTCATGTTAGTTTCAACCTTATCTAGCATTAACCTTAAGCTAGTCATAGTACTTAAAACATGATTAAATCATAACATGTCATAAACAAAAGTAAATGGCGGATTACGATTAGTCAGACTTAACATAACTTAAACAAAAATTACCTTCATTAATTAATGGAGATTTGTTGCGCAAAACACTTTAGTCTAACAAAAACAACCAAATAATATGATGCAGTACTTAAGAAATTAAGATCGACGGGAATAATGATACGAGTCCGTCTATGTGCACCCCCAACCTTAGTTATTATACCTTGTATAAACAGGGCCCACCTAAAAAAAAATTGGGAAACATAATTAATTAAATTGTTATTCCCCTCTTCCCTTTTATTTTCTTACATCCTTCTACACCTCCAAACTGTTCTATTTTTCTTAAGCTTGTGAGTTGTGATTCATTTCTCGGTTGTCTCCGTCCTCTCATTTAGACATCACCCCTTCTTCTTCTAACCCAATTTCTCAAAATCTTAAATCATCACAATATTTCTCTATCTGTATCAAGGATTAAAAAAAAAAAAAAAAAAAAGTCTCAAATATATGGAGAATAGGTATTCTAGTGATTGTGACGAAGGAACTGATGAATCTTGGGCTAAAGACTAATCAGAAATTGGCGGAGTACTTAATGATTGGTTTATTAAATCGAAGAAGTGTAGGAAGATAGTAACAGTAGCATTCTGATGAAAATTAATTATCTGTGAGGTAGAAATTACCGAATCCACCAAGGGATTATTGATAATGAGTTTGAATCAAATGCAAAAGTTACCGAATCCACCAAGGGGAAATGGGAGATGAACACATATAAAAGTGTATTTAAATTAATTAATCAAGAACAACAGTAAGCAATCAAATACAACCAAAAGATTGTCCCAACTGTACAACCAAATCAATCTCAACCACCACAAAGTCTCAACTTAAAAAGGAAAAAAAAATCTTTAATTCACTAGAATTGATTTCCCAAAAATTATAATTCACAAAAAGATTCTGTACACCACTGATTTCAATCACTACATCCAGAGCGGGAGATCCGACGTAGAAGAAGAAAAAAATGGAAGTAAATAAGATATAAGAACTTGGAAGATCAAGAAGAAAGGAGAGATGAATTTTATCTGTTGGTGTTGGGTCCGAAATAAATAAGGGAAAAATATTTTAATTATAAGAATTACTCTAATTACATGTGGTGGATCCTGTTTATATAAGGTAAATAACTAAGGTTAGAGTGGAGGAACGTGCACCTCTGGTTAAGTAGGGGTGCACATAGATGGACTCATAATGACATTAACCATTGATTATCCAGGGGCGGAAACTTTTCTTACAAAACTTCACCAAGGTAGTAGTTTCCCCTTACCCAAAATGAAAATGATCAGTTTTGTCCACCAGTAATCAACAGTTTAGTCCACCGTATACATATTGTTTGTCCACTAGATTCATATCAGCGGTTATGGAAATGTTTGCAAGGTGTTTGGTCTTACTTTTAAGACAGTAATAACAAGGGATTAAATGGGTTCTCACTTATGCAACGTATTTGTTGCTAGTTCAAAGAGTCTAAGACGGTTAATATTTGGCTACCTCCTTGAAGTGTCGTGATACAACTCAAGCTCCCCAAACACTTGGTGTGGGTGACCCCTAATTCGTTGCAATTAGATGAGTATTACCTTCTGAGACAATTAATAACAGGGTATCGTGAACGCATTGCAACTCTAATAGTTCAGCTTGGGTTGCCAGAGCTGACGTTTAGTATCATTTTTGGGATGGGAGGTACTCTTGTGTTGCCAGAGTTGAAGATTGGGTTTTTATATGTGCTTTATATGTCACTTATGCAAGGCCTGTGCTATATATATAGTCATCCAGTGGCGGTTCCTTACTATGTATACATATACAGTCTGAGCTTGAAGCAGCTTACATTTTGCTAAACTAGGTATGTGCCGAAGCATTTATCCATTATGTATCCATTGTTAATGTTGTTTCTTCTATCATTTTTCGTTCCTCTGTTCTAGTAATTAATGCTTAATTGTAAATGGATATGGGTACAACTAGCTATAGCTTCATCTTTATACCAACCACCGCGATCATTTTCATATTCTCTCAAATTTGGCAGCAACTTTACAAGTATTTGATGGACACTGACCTGAGGTGCGACAAAAAAAAACAGTTATTAGCCCCCCTTATTTGGGAAACCTGGCTTCGCCACTGCATTTAGCTTGTTTAATTGTCACATCTATATTCAAAATGCAAAATGCTTATCGCTTCCTGTTTTGAGCTTGCCAATACACTATAACTCCTTTGTTTTAAAAAAAGAATACACTATAACTATACCATCATTCCATCTACACTAGAACTGCTTCAAAAAAAAAAAAAAAAAACCCTACACTAGGACCATGGCATCATGCAATCATTGTCATCGCCACTATAGATGAGAATCGTAAAAAGAAATACTCCTAAAAAATAACCGTTCGCGTGGGCAAGTTAGTGCGAGTCTTGCATACAGCAGAACTAAGAGGAAGGAGTTTTGCAACGAATGTGTACATTTTAGTATTTCTTAAAATGTTTGCGTACAACCGACAGATCGTGGGAATAATACATTATTTAATTAATTAATTACGTACCAAAATCAAAATCGGGTGTCACGTTGAGATGGCTTGGATGACCCAATCACCTTTAGAGATCGCATAAGATTTTGTTTGCAATGGTCAAAGCTACAAACTAGTGTATTGAACAGGTTACTATATATGGTAAGATTAATGCACTTTCCCCGCAAATTATTCTTGTCCTAGCAATCAAATCCATTCCTAAGTTTTTCACAGAAACCAGTCTAGTACGTTGTGCTTGCAATGCAATTTTGTTTTTTTATGGGACAAGTGGTAAAATTCCCCAAAATCGATCCCAACCTTGTGAAAATGCCCCGGATGTTAGGGAATAGATCAAAATGCCCCAATCCGTTAATTTTGGGGTATTTTGACCGGTTAATGGAGTTTTGAAATTCCATTTTTATCCTTTTTAATCAAAATGTCACAATCCGCCACCACCAAACGAACAACCACCAACCACCACCGCTGCCACCACCACCACCGCCACCACCACTACCACTAGAACAACCACCATCACCGCCACCATCACCACCGCTGCCACCATCACCACCACCACCACCACCTGAACCCTAAACTATGGACCCTAAACCCTAAGCCCTGAACCCTGAATTTTAAACAATGTACCCTGAAGGGCAATTTCGACTACTTAACTCTCTCTAACGGAAAATCTAACGGATTGGGGCATTTTGATCTATTCCCTAACGTCCGGGGCATTTTCACAAGGTTGGGATCGATTTTGGGGCATTTTACCATTTACTGTTCTTGTGTTTTATCTTATAAAACCATGAAAAGCAATTAAGTGAGAGCAGATGATGAACTTTGATGAGTCTGCTTGGCACAGGGTCAGGAAGTAGTTACCATACGTTACACTCGTGATCGGTGTCGATCGAGCAACAGAGAAGATATATAAATCAGACCAGGTTGAAGGTTATAAAAACAGGATGGATAAACCAGGTTTCAACTGTCAGCCAGTTAAAGGAATGTTTGAGCATGGTTCCTTTCCTTTTCTAACGGTGCAGATCGGCCTTTGTATATTATTCATCGGAACCTTCCACGTTTTCCTTGGTCAATTAGACCAGATTAAATTTGTTTCATCTGCCTTCGTAAGGTTTCCTTGTTCCTCTCGTTCATTCGTTAGATTTCCAGATTACATATATAACTCCAATAGTATTTAATACAAATATAACTGTACATATATGTCTTTTGCATGTAACAGGCTGGTATTGTCTTAGGCCCGGCGTTGCTGGAGGGTACGGACACATTTCAATACATGCTTCGTGATTCAGGAGGCATGGCTTTAATGTCAGTTATCGAAAGCATTGGGGGTGTTTTTCTTGCATTCCTTGTTGGAGTGAAGACAGACATGGATATGATTACGAAGGGAAGTAGATCAACTATCATCATAGGTTCTCCACTTTCGGACTTTCCTCATCCCTTTACTTTTTAATCACGTTGTTTTATTCGTGGTAAGTAAAGCCTATGACCTGGAAAAGAATATGGAAGCTTCTCTCTTATACGTTAGACTGTCAGTGTCTCACTCTTTCTTTTATGATACTGCTTGTGCCGTTGCTGACCTGAACCTCCTCAACTCGGAGATTGGTCGTCTAGGCCTAGCCATTTCGATAATAACTGGAATGAGCAGTTGGTTGTATGAGTATACATACACCTTCTATGTAGAAGCCACTATTTTGAAGACTGGGATGCTGCTATTAGCATGGATAAGTAAAATTCTCTTAGTGATTGTCATCATGTTCATTTTACGCCCAGTAATGTCATGGATGAATAAAAGTACTCCAGAAGGAAAAACTCTTAATGAAAGTTATGTTTCCTCGATTCTTATCACTGTTTTGGGAGTTTCATTTTACAGTCAGTCCATTGGAATAGACCCTTCGCTTGGACCACTTATAGTTGGACTAACAGTACCTGTTGGGTCACCTATAGCAGCAGCTGTTCAGAAAAAGTTAGAGCGCTTTGTCACCTTTGTGCTCGTGACACCAGTTTACATAATAGGAGGCTATCATGTACGTGCATTCAAATTCATTTGGAAAGATTTTGTAGTTGTGGAGATAATGATGTACCTTGCATACTTCGGGAAGATTGCTTTTGTAATGTTGGCTTCCCTCTACCTGTGGATGCCTATTCTGGACTCCTTCTGTCTCGGTCTCCTCTTAACTTGTGATGGCATATTTCACATGTGGTATTCAATGATAATGTTTGAAGCTGAGGTTAGTTACATAATTCTTATTATATCTGATCGGTATATACGAATATATTCCATTAGTGCACACTAATATTGGGTTGTTGATTGATATGCAGTTGATGAGTCAACAGACTTACAGCATAATATTCTTCACAAATCTTTTGATAACCATGGTAATCACACCGACGGTGAAATATTTATATAATCCTTCAGGGAAATACGAGGGCTACAAAAGACAAACTATCTTAAATTCTGCAGTCAACAGTGAGTTGCGCATACTAGCTTGTGTTTACAATCCAGAAAACGTGTAAGCTAGGTGCCTTTTCGTGAATGCGCTTTCCTGCTAGATGGGATTTCCGTTTGATGAATCACCCTAATTGAAAGACAAGAAATGCCGTCGAAAACACAGCATCTTTTATATGAAAAAAGGTATAAGTTCCATTCAACCATTTTCTCGCCGTTCATCATGGCCAACAGGGGGTAATGGAGAGGGGCCCCTTAACTCGCAAAAGAAGTCAATCCTGTATGGGGAATGCCTTGTAAGATCATCTCAACCCGGGCAAGCGATGGTTTCGAAAAAGGTTGTTCTGGTTCTCGTCCAAATAGCAATTAAGTTTCCCAGTTTCCTTAATTTCTTTGAAGCCACTAATCCGGTAACAAAAGATAGCTTTGTATGTATCTATGTTTTGCACCTTGTTGAGCTAGTTGGTCGCGCAACTTCCATCCTCATCGAACACAAACAACAAAAAAAGACACGGGCTGGAACACGTAATTCGTCAGAGAAAATTATCAGTGCATTCAACCAGTTTGAACAACAGAATCAAGGCTTCACAATCGGGCAGTGTTTCACTGCCATATCACCGTTCTCAAGTATGGAAAACGACATATCTCAGATAGCATTGGACAAGAGGACAAATCTTGTGATCATACCTTTCGGTGAGTTAGAAGAGCATCCTTATCGGGCAGTCAACCGAAGTGTTTTAGATAAGGCACCTTGCTCAGTGGGGATTCTCTTTCACCACAAGAATAACTCGAGTGTTGTTATTGATGTTTCTGTAAGTTTCCATAGTGTTTCCATGATTTTCATTGGAGGCCCTGACGACCGGGAGGCATTAGCATATAGTATGAGAATGGCTGATCAGCCCAATTTAAATCTCTCAATTTTCCGATTCACTCGTATAAAATCGAATAAAAAAACAAAAAAAAAGATGATGAATTGATAAACGACTTGTGGTTCAAAATTACGAACACCGAAAACATTTTGTACAAAGAGGAAGAAGTAGTAGATTGTGCAGATACAGCAAGTAAAATCAAATGCCTGGAGAACTCTTACGACTTCATAATTGTTGGGAGACGACATGATAGTAACTCACCAATTCTGCATGGACTTGATGAATGGCGTGTCTTCAAAGAACTTGGTGTAATTGGAGACCTTTTTGCTACGTCCACTTTCGAGGGTAATTTTTCAGTTTTGGTAATGCAACAATAAGACTTTACGTTCAAAATTTTGTTCATATAAGTACCACGCAAATAGTTAGTTCCAGCAGGATTAGATCATTTTCTTATATATTTGTTTTCTTTATTTTTATAGGTTTCTTGAAAGATGAAAGCAGCATATTACACTTTTACTTCCATGTTATTCATTTTTTAAGTCATATTTATATTCAGAAGTTCCACTTGTCGAGGTAACCATTACAATAACAAAAATAAAAAAGAAAATCTAGGGAGGTTAAAGTCCTTATTATTTGAGATCCAAAAAAGAAAAAAAAAACCTTGTTCTTGTTGAATTCATATCTTGAAAGAAAGATTGCATGTTTTGTACTTGTTAGAACTCGGATCCTAATAATTCGGATATGACTAGACTGATTTTAGATATTGATTTTTGAGATCATCCAAAAACTCTTCTACACAATCAGGTACACATACCTTTGGTCTATATATATATATATATATATATTGATTGTGGAAGAGAAAGAGGAAAACTCCATATACAATCTTATTTAAGGGCCTTTGATTTGACCAAATTGTAATTGTATTAGGTTTTGTCCGTACATGTTACCGAACGAAAAAGTAGGTGGTGTACTTAGTACACTCCCCTTTTTACTTAAGTATCTAAAACATAACCAACTATTCAAGTAGCTGTGTATTTATCATCAAAGACTAAATAACGAAAGAGAGAGAAAATTATATATAGATTGGTGTCATTAAGAAATTTTATTTCCGTTCGAAAAGGGACATTTTGGTCAGGAAGAAGATAATAAATCTCGTCATTAAACGAATGCGCCCTTGGTCTCTTTCCGTTATCACGATGGCCCAATCATTAAATGGAAACACGTGGGGGCATTTTGGTCTGAGAAAAACGACCACCAAATTTTTGTCACCAATACCAAACAAATTATTTTTCTTTATATTATAGATTATCTAAACTAACACATCTTCCATACTTTTCATCACTCTTCAAATTTTTCAAAGAGCATGGCTGAAAATTTTAACATGGATGAGTTCGTAGAAAACGAAAATGTTGCCGAAAATCAAAGAGCTGTTAACCGAGCCCATGTGCAAAATCAAAACATAAGGCATAATATAAGAAGGCCGAGTCGAAAATTTACTATTGTGGAAGATGTTTTTTTTTACTTATCATCCTATCATTGGTGGTGCACTCCATGCCCAACCATTTTGGAAAAATATATATTTGAGAGATTGCAAGAAGAACTAATGAACCTCAACAATCGTGCCCAATGCCCACGAGTTGAATCAACGCTTCAATACAATCAACAAGGAAATTACTAAATATGTTGCCTTAATTCAGCAAGCGGCTCGAAACATGAGGAATGGTGAAACCATGATGGACCTTGAACAAAGGTCTAGCGGAATACCATCGCATCAATGGAAAAGACTTCCAATTTGGAAGTTGTTTTGAGATTTTAAGAGTGTTGTCCAGATATGATCATTTATGTTTTAATTTCTTAATTGTCTACTTAAGTCTAAGTATTAATTTTTTATAATTTTCTTACTTTATTAATTAAAATTAAAATGTAACTCTAATTAAAATGTAAAACTGAATTAAGAATAAAATATAAGCCTAATTTTCAACAATACGAATAAAATTTTCAAATTCATTAAACTTGATATGAGTTTTTTTATTTTTATTATGGATAACAACAACAAAAGGACAATATTTTTTCTTTCCCAAGAAAAATAGGCAAGGAGTTTGGTTGAAAAATTTGAACTAAGAAGTGCAACACCTATGGCTACTCCAATGGCAACTACTGGAAAACTTAAGTCCAGTCCAGGAGAAAAATCGGTTGATCAAAAATTATACCGATCTATGATAGGGAGCTTGTTATACTTAACTGCAACAAGGCCGGACATTACTTTCAGTGTAGGATGTTGTGCAAGGTTTCAAGCAAATCCTAAAGAATCACATCTAAAAGTTGTAAAACGAATCATAAGATACGTTAATGGTACACTGGAATATGGTTTTTCATATTCTATGGATACGAACAACAGTCTTGTTGCCTATTCAGATACTGATTGGGCAGGATGTGTAGAAGATCGAAAAAGCACTTCTGGTGGCTGTTTCTATGTAGGTCAAAACCTTGTGGCCTGGCATAGTGATAAGCACGTAAGTGTGACGCATTTTCACCCATAACTACATTATCTAGGACTCATTTTATTTCTAATAAAGTTGTTTTAAGTCTTTTCTAGGGAATAAGCTCTTGCGGCAAAATTGGCTCGAAAAGTGGTGTTTTACACTCCAGGATAGAGTACTAAAGGCACCCCAGAAATGCACCGGAAGCACCCCAAAAATGTGACGGAGGAACCCCGAAAAAATTACTATCTACGCCAAAAAATTACTATTTGCACCCCATAAGACAAGTGCTAAAGGGACACCCGTGCAGGATTAGGGGGAGGACATCTTCTTCTCAAATTCAAAAAATGAATTTTGGCAGGAAAATATTTTCATTAACAGCAGAATTTCGATCGAATGTTTGGACGTGATTTAGTGAGATTCAATCTCTGAAACTTAGTGGGTAGACGTGATATGACTATAGAAAGCTAGTATGGGTGTTCGTTTGGATCAGAATTGGCTGAATCGCGTCATGGAGCAAAACAGGGGAGTACGTGCAAAGGGAGAAGATATTCACGCGTCTGCTGTTGCTGGAGTGTGCTGGGAGAGTTTGGAATGTTCTGTGAGAATGCTAGATGCGTGTAAGAGTTAAACAAGGAAAGAAATACAACTTCAAACGCGTGGAGAAGCTAAAACAGGAAATTATTGCCGTGAGAATAATTTAGAGCAAATTATTGAAGTTATGGAGGAGATTCGATGCATCTTTCGGGTATAAATAGATTACCCAGGTCATATAGAAGGGGTGTCGAGAGTTTGGGGAGCTTAGGAGAGCCAGAGAAGAAGAAATCACGAGTTGCAGAAACTCGGGTTCTGCTGCTGCAGAACTGAAGAACACGAAGAACAAAAGCCTGTAAAGGAAAGTCGTTGAAAACTGTCGCTTAAATGTGACAGTTCCAAACTCCTTTCCAGCGACCGCGGAACAGAGTCTACAACACTTCTATTGTATCGTTCATTTTGTGACGATTTTTGTGCGTCGCAAATTACTGTTTTTCACTATTTTCTCCATTTTCACCATTGTAAACAATTTTTGAGCAAATAAAAAATATTTTGAGAGTGTCTATAATATGAGGAGCTAAACCCCAACACTGGGACGACGGAGGAGGCCGAACTTCATACATGGGTAAATTTGTTTTATTCTTTTTTATGACTTTTGCACTAAAATTAATTGAAATATGATTTGATTAAATTGGTTGTCATTTGATTAGATGGGTCATGCTTAGCTTAGGTGATTTGATGTCCCATGCTTAACATTTACAATCAATGTTTTGAGAATCTACCTTGGCAAAAATAGAGTCCATGTTTATATTTCTTGAGATAAAATTGTTGAGAATAAATAAGTGAACCTTATGTTATGAAGATTAGCTAAATCCTTAGTCCCAGTACCTCTTGCACCAATTGTAATATTATTGTATATTTTTATTAAATTTAAAAACTCGAATCTTCACAAGTCTCAACGAACCTTTTACTACAACAAAGTTGAAATTACATCACATAGTAAGAAACAAAACTCACAGTCTTTATCGGCCTGTGAAGCAGAATATATTGTTGCCGGTACATGTTGTACCCAACTTCTGTGGATGAAACAAATGCTCATTGACTATGGCATAAACATTCCAACTATGAGTATTCTTTGTGATAACTCAAGTGTTATTCGTCTAACAGAAAATCCCGTAGAACATTCTCGTACTAAACACATAGATATTAGATATCATTTTATCAGGGAATTGTATGAGAATGGAATTATCAAACTAGAGTATGTTCCCTCTGAACGTCAACTAGCTGATATTCTCACTAAGCCATTAGATAGGGAAACCTTTGAAAATCTAAGGAAATCTATAGGCATTGTTAACGTACACTAGTACCTTATGATTACGGGTTTTCAACTTTTGTTATTGGCACTCATTAGTTTAAACCGTTTCAACCTTTCTCAGGTAAAGGTTGCTTTTGTTTTTGTTCTTTTATTCTTGCGAGAGGATGACAACACAATGGGGGAGTGTTCTAACTTGAACTTGCGCTTAATGATATATCTTTCTGGGGAGAAGAGGATGCGGAATTTGAGGTAACAAATTTGTTAGTTAATCGTTTTCCTGTTTAAGAAAAGCCAGATTTTATTTCATATATTTTGCTTTTGCTTAACAAAATTTCAGTACAATTGATGTTTATTCCATTATGTGTGTATGGATGTGTGTGTGTGATTCAATTGTTTCCGGTTAAGAAAAACTATTGTTATCTTTCTTTATTGTTTGGTATCAATTGTTTAGGCTTAACGAAATTTCGGTGCAATTGCGGTACTTTAATGTCTATGTTTGTTTCAATTGCTTCCGGTTAAGAAAAATAATGTTGCAAGTTGATTTATTTGGTTTGTATGAATTATTTATGGATTAACAAAAATACGGGATAATTTGTTTAGTCCAATTCGATTCCGGATAAGAGAAACTAAGTTAATTCTGATCTTAGTTAGACTTATCAAAAGTAAAGGATTCGTTATTTAAGTCTAATCGAATGCCTTGACAAGAAATATTAGTTAACTAACCTAGTATTTGTCTTGTCTAAAGTGAAAGGTCTAAATTATTATCTGAATAATTAGAGCCTGATGAGAAAAATAAAGTTAATTCTTATCTTTATTTTGGTCTTTTCGAAATAAGCGATTGTATTTGTGCAATCGGTTTAGCAAGGGAACTAAGTTTCTTAGTCAATTTGTTAAACTATTAGGGAAAATTGCTTCGGGAAATTGTTTCCTTGATAACATATTAAAACCAAATTACTTGTAGTTTCGGTTTTGATATTGGTTGTCTAAAATGGTATGTGAAACCTTCGTGCTTAACTCTTATAGGTTGTACAATTCTTTTAGATTGTAAGATCCTTTCGGTTTTTGGTATTTGCTCGGACCTTTGTCATTTTGTGACAAAAAGGGGGAGAAATATATGGAGTAAACAAGTGATTTGTAATCACTAAGGAAAAGACAATTGTGCTTAAACGTTATATCTAACGAAAGAGTAAAGCATTGACTAAGGAGGAGAAACATATCATATGTTGATTGTAGTTATTTGGACTACAAATGGGAAATAACAAAGATGTGCGGATTGAAAATCTACCTATCTTACCTTTAGGGGAAGTCTGGCATACGAGACAAAAAGGGTCTACAAGAAACTAGTTGAAAGCCTCGTGACAAGCTGGGGTCAAATACCTTTTTGTATTACTATTCCTAGTCTGTGAAACAAAAAATTACATTACTTGGCATTAACATCGAATCTAGCTAGATATGTGATTGTTGAGCCTTTTCAAGAAATCCACCATGTCATTACCAAGTTCACCAAATATCGTAAAGGCCAAGTGCTGAAATCATAACCTTGCGAAAATCATTTTTCGAAATATTTCTTATGTTTACGAATGATGGCATTATTCAGTGCTAAACCAGGTCGGAATATGTGGACTCCTCCACCTGTGAAAGGAGATACGCCCGTGACATCCAAACACTTATCGTGCCCGTTTTACCAATTATAGACTAGAATATTAGCCGGGCGGAGGGCTCCACCATTGTTTGCTAAGAAACCAAGTACTACTTATTTTCTAACTGGAACTCATGCGCGAAAAAACATATCTGCTATGGTGTCGCGTATTAAATCATGTCGGAATTTAAGGCCTACCTCATGTGGTCAATGTAAGGCATGATCGTCGAAACAATCCATATCTCTGTCGCAAAACGCACATTGGTTGCCCTTCTTCAAATAGGGGTATACCAAGCCTATAGTGCAAGACTGCTCCAAACAGTTGTTCCCGACTCTTTGATTAAGCCCTTAGATTGGAATAGCCTTGAGGAAATCTTGTGCATGGTTCGCTTTATTGCATTGCCAAAGAACAAAATCGAGAGTAGACATTGAAAATTTATCCGGAATTTCCTTCATGACAACATCAAAGTATTTCACTGTCAAGGTCTTCATGGGATCGGGGGCAGTAAGATCGATGTCATCAAAAGCGCAAACGCTGGAAAAAAAATCGATAGCCTGCTGCATACTTGGATTAGGACCCTGTAATCGAGTGTTCCACAGGATAGCGGTTTGAAGTGGTTGTGTTTAGATGCAAGACGCTAGATAACAATAATACATTGCGTCAACCATGAAGTAGATGCCCAAACCACCAAATCTGATTTGTAGAGAAGCTACCACTAGACGTTAAACTTTGAACTAATCATTAATAGTCATTTTACAAGACATAAAACTAGACAATAATAATTTAAAATATAGGTTTTTTTTAAAAAAAAAAATCTGGGACAATGTTCTTCATCTTGTTTATCTTCTTCATTTCACATAACTTCCAATAAATCCGCTCATGAACTGAGTTTTCTTTGTTTATCGTCTTCTCTGACTTCAAATTTTCTTTCCCTTGATTTTCATTGCCTTGAACTCTTCTTTGCCTTTTTTTAGCTGCAGGTTTGAGGTTGTTAATATCCAAAACTTGAAGACTTCTTTGTTTTTTACTTCTTTATAACTATCAGATATCTTCTTAACAACACCTTCAAGTGAGAAAGAGACTCTGTCATTTGAGAAATGGCAGAGTCAAGCTTTGTTGCATAATCAAGTTGGGTTTGAAACTCTGTCATTTGAGAAATTTTGGAAAAAATTTAAATTGAAAAAGAGATAAAAATAGAAAAAATTTGTGTAAAACTTTTGGTGTAAAAATTTGATTTGAAAATGAACTATTTCAAGGCAAGAAAGAACTAGCAGCTGGCGCTAGTCATTAAATCGAGCGATATTATCATTATATCCAGCGATAAAGTCTTGATCATTGGCTCTATTGACAATATCGCTCGCTAGGAATTCCATCGCCTCACTCTTTTACTATAGTAGCATAACTCATTTGCCATGCCAATTTTTCCATGGTGCATAAGAATAGACTAACAAAGAGAAAGTTTTCTTTGTATCAGATAATCTCTCTTTGGTAAATATCGTAAATGATGAAGTTTCTTTTTATCAACTGGAAACTTTTTTCCTTAGTGACGGATTGTAGAACAGACTTACGTTCTTTTCCCAACCTCTTTGTAAGCATTTTAACCATTCTCTTAAGAGCATCTCAATGCTAGGGGTGGAGGTCATCCTATGTGGAGTCTAATTATCACATTTTTATGGAGGTCATCCACATATGGATAAAACCAATAAAGTTAAAACCTTTGAACACAAAAATCATCTCAAATCCTCAAGGTTTTATCTGACAACTTTTAAATTAACATAGAGACAAATTGATGATGTGGACATAGACACAGGGTTACAGAGAAGGTCTTGTTTAGACTTTCTCTTCCACCCCCATATAATCATGTCACAATTCCCAAGGACCTTGACCCATTGAAGATGAAATTTTGGTTGAAAAAGTCCTAAATCTTAGGTGACATGCTTTTTTAAGACCTCCACCCCTGGCAATGGAGATGCTCTAATAGGGCGGCAGATAGTCTAGCTAACTATTTTTATTTTTATTTTGTTGTAATTTTTTAGTTTTTAGTAATAAAGTCTTTGCTTTCAAAAAAATATGGGTTGATTACAAAATGGTCATATTTATTGTAATTCATTCACAGAATTGTCATATTTTTTCCATCCGATTTAGCACTTTTGAATAAAATAGTGTTATCTTTTCCGAAAATACCCTCCCCCAAAATACTCTTTCTAGTTAACTAATTGGTTGAGGTGGTGATGGAAGCTTAAGAATCACCGCTAAACCCCAGCGGGGAAGCGGTGAACCCTTTGGGTGAATGCATTGTAAAAACGACCTGGAATGCGGTGTAACAATATGTATGCGGCGGCACCACCACCTACAAATATCACCACCGTCAAAAAATTTATAATGAAGGCAAAAAAAATTGTGTATGTAGGGATAAATAGGAAGGACAGATATGTAATTTTATTAACATATTTAACTGTGAGTCAACACGGAAGTATTGTCATATTGTTAATAGTCTTTAACAGTAGCATGCTTCTGTGAACCGAGTCTTAATACTTGAAGTCTAGGACTGTTTTTTACATTTTCCAAAAAATATTTAACTCCGCCCATGAGTAAATTATTCTTATAACCCTACAAATTATGGGTTTTACTCTCTAGGCCCCAGGGTTATTTAATAAAATTTGCAAATTATTCCAGTGACCCTGCAATATTATAGGAAGTACGATTACCAAAATAACCAGTGTGAATATTGCCTGCACACTATAAAATATGAAGAAAATTCAAAAAATTATTTACAAAAATCAGTGTGCATGTTGTCTGCACACTATAAAATATAAAGAAAATTCAAAAAATTATTTAGAGAATAAAACATTACGTGAAATGAAAATTTGATAGTTTTATTTACGCTCGTTGTATAGGTCTTTCAAAAAGCTTTCCAAACATATAAAATTTGTCGAATTCTTACATTTGATTTGTGAGACATGTTATATTTAAGTTGACATGACGATTATACCCTTAAAAGATATTGATGACATCATCAAACATCTTTATCCAAATGACACTCATTTTTTAAGGATAATTTCAACAAATTAGGTTAATCTTTTTAAAAACGAATTTTAAGTCCAAGGTCATTTAAGTAAGAGAGAGTCAGGGGACCAAACACTTAATTCCCACCGGCCACAAAAAAGATGCGCCTTCTCTAATAAATAGTCAATTAAAGTCAATCAAGTCAAATACCCTAGGATACTAAAAACACCTATATAAACTCATTGAGACTCCAAAGTCGAAAACCCTAACTCTCTCCGCTCTCTTTCCTCCTCCTTGTTGCGGCGATGGTGGTATTTTTTGCCAGTGAGTCTGAGCTGAAGATGATGGCGGCGACGGTGGAAGATCCATATCCTAGTTTTAACTGAATAAAAACTAAAGAGATTGGATTTTCACTTCAGCTCAAACTACGATCTGGATCTGTAACTCAAGAAAAATAATCATATCTTACAATTTTACTGAGCTAATAGGTATAATCCTTTCTTGATTCTTTAAAATTAGTGTTTAACCCTAATTGATTTGCTTTAAATTAGGGTTTAGGCTTCTTTAATCTGGTTGACAGGATTTTTTTCAGTACCTGAGTGACTCGTTCCCTTGAAGCAATATTAATTTGTTGCTATTGATAATCTGTTTATAATCTCGTTTGCTCAATTGTTGCTGCTGAGAATACATTTATAGCATAAAAGACTGTAGATCTAGATCTTTCTGTGTGATTCGATTTAATTAAATTGTTTGATTGAAATGCCGATGATGATTAAACATAGACCTGTAATGATAGCGGAGATGACCGCAAAATTATAACATCTAAGGGACTGAGGCATATGGTTTTTATGATTATTTTGATTTTTGTTGTATGTTATTGGCTTCATTTTGTTCTGTGAACATTGTTGTTGTAGCTAGGTGAATTCAATTCTAGTGGCATATTTTTATGGTGAAGCAATAAAAAATTGTTGCCCTCGCTATCCGGTGCTTCTTGTTATGTTGCATTTGGACGTTGGGTAACTACATTTTTTTTTTTCAATAATAGTCTTGCAAGGATGATTTACGAATATTTCACATGTCAGACTTCAGAGATTTTGGAAACAAGATCTATGAGAAGGCATTTCATTATTCTGAGCAGACACCAGTGGATTAGATGTATTGTTGGTTCAGAAATTTGATTGATTCTGGAAAGAATGTGAGTGTGTGGTTTTGGATGAGTGTAAATTTGATTGTGGTTTGCATTAGTTCTTCACTTTGCAGTTTCTGTTTCCTTCATAGTTTAAACAAAAATCAAAAATTGAGTCAAAAACTGTTTTTTTTTTTTTTTTTTTAATTCAGATTATAATTGCAGTCTTTAGGGTTCTCGATTTGTGAATTGATTATTGATTTAGGGATTGCGGTGGTGACTGAACAGACCGGATGGCAGGTTTTTCTTTGTCGAGGAAATATTTACATGTCGATAATGCGCTGATCTGAGCAATCTCTTCTTAGTTTGTCAATTCCCTTTTTTTAATCCTTTTTTTTGTTATTTTATGGGGAATTTAAATAAGATGGCAATGAGGATAACAAGCTCCCTCTTCTGAAATAAAGCTGGGGACAACCGCTGGCTGAATCGAACCTAATACAATCGCCACCACTGAGTTATCTTATAAATGCCCCCGAATTTTCTATGGTTTTATCGATTTAGTTTCTTTTGATAGTAAATTATACAGATGAGGATGAATGTTCAATACTATAATCCAACACTTGATCTGAGGAATTTGTTTCCCTTGAGGTTAAATAGTGAACTTCTGAATCTGTCATCTAATGTTTGGATTTTTTTGTAACTTTTGGTATTCCATAATGTTTTTTTTTTCTTTGGGTATTGAGATTGGATTTAATTTGTGTCATCAAGTGATGAAATGTGAAAGTTATAATCTTAGGACACCTTCCTACACAGTGTAAGCCAATACTGTGGATGAGAAAAACATTTCTATTCTGATGATGATTTTTAAATAATAAGTCTATTACTGTTTCGTTCTTGTTTTCGCGCATGCCTCAAAAGGGTTAATTATTGGGTGTTTAAACTGGCCGTCTTTTTAGAGTGGATGATTAGGCGTAAAATGAATAAAGTGTAAATTTGATTGTGCCGTGCATTAGTTCTTCGCTCTGGAGTTTCTGTCCTTCCTAGTTTAAATAATTGATGTTTTCAAAATCAAAATTGAGTCTTAATCAAAAACTGTCTTTTTGCCTTTTTAATTCATGTTACAATTGCAGTATTAGGGTTTTCGATTTTTGAATTGATTATTGATTTAGAGATTGCGGTGATGACTCCATAATATCAAGCTCAACAGACCGGATTGCAGGTTTTTCTCTGTCGAGGAAACATTTGTGTGTCGATAACCCGCTGATTTGAGCAATCTCTTTTTAGTTTATCAATTCTCAATCTGTTTTTACAAATCTTGATTTTCCTTTTTTTTGTTATTTTGTGGGGAAATTTAAATAAAATCGCAATGAGGATAACAAGCTCCCTCTTCTGAAACAAAGCTGAAGACAACTGCTGGCTGAATCGAACCTAATACAATCGCCACTACTGAGTTATCTTGTAAACTCCCCCAAATTTTCTATGGTTTTATTGATTTAGTTTCTTTTGATAGTCAATTATACAGATGAGGATGAATGTTACATTTTCTGATAAATCAAAAAACGGGATTTGTGGTTTTTCCAAATTTAGTTTGTAGTTCACTGTTTATGATGATGAATCTAAGGCTTGTTTCTCAAGAACATTCGCAGTTGCCGACTAAGAGCTTTCGCCTTTCGCCGGGTTTGAGAGCTAATGCTGCTTTATTCCTTCCTTGGATGTCTGAAACATGTTGATGAACTTTTCTTTGTAATTCTCTTCCTTGTATTTTCTTAAATCTTTATTACCTTTTTTTATCGCAATTGATCTTAAAATCCAGCTTTATCAGAGTCAGACATACGCCCTTACTTAATTTTTCTGTTAGATTTGATTTTCATATTCAATGCATGTTTATTAGATGAAGTTAAAAGGGTTGATAATGATTAATTTTTATATCGTAGTGGATTTCAGTGAGTGTTTTAACAATGATCTGAATGTCAACACACACTGAAGCTGAAATCTTGGCTCATGGATCTACTTTCAGAACTTATTTCTTGCCTAAATCATTGTTCTCTTTTATTTTAAGATTCATTTCCCTCAATTTTGTGGATTAGTTTTGTTTCTTTTGATCAAGGGGTTTTCAGAATCTTAACTTGGCCCTAATTTATGCTCTCCCAAAACTGCTTTGGATTTTGTTTTTGGTGTTGGATTTATGTTGTCGTTAGTAGCCAATTTGCAGAGCAAAGTCGTCTAAATTATTAATGACGTGACATTTGCATTGAAGGTTGGCAATAATAAAAAACGATTCTCCTGGCATATCATAATTTCAGTTTTGAATAAGGCCTCGAACAAGTCGATACATTTCTTTTTATTGCATTTTTCAAGTCTATATTGCAGTTTTTTTGCTCAATCTTTTCATGAATCGATTACTCATGCAAAAGTCGATATGTCCGAGCGGTTAAGTAGATAGACTTGAAATCTGTTGGGCTTCTCCCGTGCAGGTTCGAACCCTGCTGTCGACGAACTCATAATTTTTAACTGATAGCTTCTATTTTTGTACGCACTAGATTTCTTCGGTTTTTTGTATTCTTTTTGCAGTGCTAGATTTGTGATATTTGCGGTAATAAAGATCTATTCTCTTATCCTAATTCAGTTTGAATAAGGAGACAGACTTGAAATTGGTTTGACTTTGCCCTCGCAGGTTTGAACCCTGATGTTGATGTAATCCTAATTTAATCCTAATTTTCTCTGTGGTAGATTGTTTGTTGGTTGCATGCGATAATCATAATTTTCTCTGTAGTTGATTGTTTTGTGATTTCATCATGGGAAACCTTGTTTAAATTATATTGAGAAAAATTGAATGCACTGTGTTTTTGTTTGTCATCTAGACTAATGCTGGTCCATCTTTCCAAGTTTTTGTGGTTTCAAATTTAACCTAATGTTCAGTTCTTTCTAGACCTACTTAATCACCAGATCTTGGTAAGTTTAGTTTAAAAACCTGATTTACAATGAGGGGTTTCAGTTAAAGGATGATTCAAATACTTTGCTTGCCTATTGCAAGGGATATCAATCAGTTTGATCTTCTTTGTCTGATAAATCAAAGGACGGAATTTAGTTTTATCCTCTTTTCAAAATTTAATATTTTGATCTTCTTTTATGTTGTTGATTGTTTGTGATGATAAATCTAAGGCTTGTTTCTCAAGAATATTCGCAGTTGCTGACTAAGAGCTTTCGCCTTTCGCCTTTCGCCGGGCTTGAGAGCTAATGCTGCTTTATTCCTTCCTTGGATGTCTGAAACATTTTGACTGACCTTTTTGTGATTCTTTTTGTTGTATGTGCCTGAAAATTGGAGTTTCTCTAATGACGATATAAATGTTACTCGCACTTGAGCCTAAATCTGGTCTTGTGGATCTATTTATCAGAACTTATTTGTTGTTGTTTCTTAAATCATTGGTGTTATTTATCAGAACTTATTTGTTGTTTTTGCCCAAATCATTGGTGTTCTTTTGATTACGTAGTTTTTAGATATTCTTAACATCCCCCTCCCTTTAAATGCTTTTTTTTGGTGGGTCTTTTGGCTTTCATGTGAGACCTATCATTCCTAAAAATAGGTATGAGTAATCCTTTTTGAGAATGATGGGTCTCACAAAAAAAAGTAAAAAAAAATGACGGGTCTCTCACGAAAGTTATGGAACCCACCAGAAAAACATATCTCATGAGGGGGTGTCTCGAGTATTTTAAATTGGTGTTTTAAAGAATTTCCCACAAGTTGATGGGTTTTCAGAAATTATGAATATTGCACATGTTAGACTTGGGGGATTCTGGAAACAAGATTAGAAGACATGTCATCACTCTGAGCAGACGCATATTTTTAGAACATCTCCAACATAGGGTAGATTTATTTATTTTTAGTGACACATAGGATTTTAGACCCCCGTTTGACATAAATCCATCTCCAACAATAGGGTCCTGGGTCCTACAAGTTAGGAGGGACCAATTAATAAATATGAAGGTGTTCAAGAAAGTGTTATCTACACCTCTGGTTGCACCTCAGGTTGAAATTCTCACTGTTGGAGATGGTTTTTTAGATATGAGGTCCTATATGGTTTTTTAGATATGAGGTCCTATATACTCTATGTGTAGACCTCATAAATAAAAGGACTAAATAAAAAATCCACATAGGATATTTTGGACTCTCTTGGAGATGCTCTTTGTAGTCTCCAATGTGCCTAAAAATTTGTTATTTGTTTTAGAAGATTATCTTTTCAATTTTGCTTATTTCCTGTGCCAATGCCTTGTGCCTCTTGTTTTTTTGAGGAGAATGATAAGGTGGGATGATCCTTTCTCCAGCTGATCGACTAACATTATAATGTTCGTTTTGTTTCTCTTTAACTTGACTGCCGAGCCCCAATACTGGATAAATCTCCTAACCTCACTTATCTTTCATTTAGTTGACTTCCTTAAGCTTTTTTCTTTAGCTGTTTGAGTGGCCCAGCTCTACATCTATCTAATCAGTCGATCATTTTTACTCTTTTAGGTTTTATAATCACTGGTCACACAATCTAATGTTTTTGGTTTCTAGTTTGATATTTGATAGGCATTTAAAACACCTAATTCAATTTCTTGCGCTTTTCTGAGTTAACTTTCTTGTAACTGTAACGTTGTATATTTCTCTTGTTCGGTATTTTTGTAGGTACTTTACGGGGTTCGAATAAGCAATGAATGGAGGGGATTTAAGTGAGTGCATTGGATTGGCCGTAAACTTGAGTTTAAGCGAGTTTTCTTGTGAGAGATTCGGGTTATGTTTCAAGACGAAAAGTCATGGCTGACTGGGCGAGATATCAAGGCATTGTGAGTTCTAACAGGTTTGAGAAGTTGGGTTATGGCTAGATGTGAATTTGTGAATGTTTGAGCAGAGTGGTGGCAGCGAGAAATCACTAAAGAAACTCAGTAAAGAGCCATGTATTATGTGGTTTTCGGAAGTTAAAACAAGCAAAGACGTGACCAGTTGCAGCTGCTTGTCTGCGCCATCTCTTTGCAGGCTAACTATGAGTCTTAAGCTTTACGTTTAGAAAGGTTGTTTGGCAGCTGCTCGGAGAGAATTTATTAGCCAGCAGGAAAAGAAGGTAGGGATGTTAGTATTTGTGGCCAACTTTTAAGAGGTTTCTAATCATTCCACCCTTTCCAGAAAACATTGTCTTGTTTATCTAAAAATAAAAAAGAGGCTTTTTTGGATTTTGGTGGTTTGCTTCTTTTTCATGGATAACCATGATTTATCCTTTGTTGATTATTGAGTTTGTGTTTGAATATTTATGATAAGAAATCTAAGGACGAAACTTGCACTTTATCTTTCAAGATATGAATTCAATAAGAACAATTTTTTTTTTTTTTCCCCTTGCGAACCACCTAGATTGACTTCGTATTACTTGTATTATTCTTATTATAGGCATTTAATCCGGTACATATGCATCACATATTTTACAAATTGAATTTAAGAAAACTTTAAATGAAGTGATTCGCAATGAGCTAGTCTTTCTCTTCATTGAATCTTTTACGCTTGAAACCTGAAAAATACGGAAACTTGGGAATCATGGTTCAACGTACAGTTAGCCGTCCATGCCTATAAAATAAATGTGTTCCCAGGTTGGTGTGTTGTAGCCTATAAAATAAATGTGTTCCCAGGTAGGTGTGTTGTAGGCTTTGTAGCATATAAGTTCCAATTTCCCCAAAAATCCACCAAAAAAATTAAACAAGTCAATGACGTGTTTAAATATTGGCCATCTGTATCCCATCTCCATAAAATCATATATTCATTCACGAGGGGTCGTTGAAATCCAAAGGTTCTCCAATTTTGAAGTTTCAATGAAAAATACATTCTCTTTTTCTAATTTTGGCCCATGAATCTGCATACAGTCTTCTGAAATTATTCCTCGTGTCTGATCTCTCTGTTAAAAGTTCAACAATCAGGGTATGAAGTCAGAAGATCCTTCATGTTATATTTAATTAACTAAAACCGGAAGTAGATGACTATAATGTTTACATTTTGTCGACGAACATGAGATCTAGGCCATGTGGATTTGTTATTTCAGAAATCAGTTTCTCCCATATATCAACTCCGGCATTTGGTTAGATTTTTGTTATAAAGTATCTCTCTTACATTTTAAGAGTTACTTTAGGCATTAATCCACTGTATACTTTGTGGATCCATCAAATTTCATTGTGAAAGCATCAACCTATAGTTGCATGATAATAGTGAAAGATAATGGCTGATGGTTTGTCGTAGCAAAGTTTTTAATTAGTAACTATTCACTTTAGATAATAGCGAAGATTATTTTTCTTTTGTTGGTTTTCCGAATATAGAAAAAAGCACAATCTTTGAACATTAGATCTTTAGAGAAAACAAGTTTAGTATGCATGAGGCTGTGTTCCAAATAACTTTACACTTCATTTGGTTGGAAGAATTAGATTCCTAGGAATTCAATTATGGGGTAATCCAATTCTTGGAATTACATAAAATTGATTTGGGCTGTTTGGTTCAAGGAATTTGCCACATTCCCCCAGAATTGGATAACCGAGAATTCAATACCAAACACGTTGTAGTATATAACAGTTTTCTATTGATATATAACAGTTGATCAAAAGAGGTTTTGACTCAAAATTACGACCGTATTGTTTGGCTACTTACGCGCCCTTTCTTTTTGTAAAACCTTTTTCCTCACATTGATTTTTCAATGAAAACAATGCTAGGGTTATGAAACTTTGTATTGCATTTTTATATGGTTCCCTAAAGATGTGTTCTTGTAACCGATTATTTGATGGGGTTTGGATTGTATGGATATCTTACAGAAAAATCATTTTTAAGGAGTTGCTTTTGAAAGGGCATGTAAAAAATTTAAGGAGCTGACGATGCTTTTTGGTCAAAAGTCGTGTCTTATAAGATGTTGATGACATGGTAATGACTTGTCAATCGGTGATTACATGGCTGATTACGTGGCTTCACCACAAATCAGAATGTTTATAGGAACGCCATGTGGCTTCTTGGGGGTCTCTTATTATGTTAATGTGGAAAAGGAAAAACACACAAGACACCAGAAATTTTGTTAACGAGGAAAGCTGCAACTGCAGAAAAATCCCGGGACCTCGTCCAACTTTGAACACCGCACTGTATTAAAACCGCTACAATCACTACTCTAAGACTTCGGACTGGAATGTAGTTAAGGCTGAATTAACCTTCAAAAAAATTCAGCTGCAGTCGTGTTCCTTACCTCTCTTGAACCTCGCCAAATTCTGAGCACTTGATTCCCTTAGTTGACATCCTTTACAGCCTAGGAGTTACTTCAACCTCAGTGAAGACTTTTGATACCTATCTTCCTCTAACAGACAAGCCTATTTTTTATCGTAGACAAAGTCTAGCAAACCTCACGAATCTATAACACTTACATCTTGTTAGCAAACAATCCTGGACTACACCTCTTAAGAACAATCTAAACAAATCAAAGAAGAGTTTATATATCTATCTCGAGAAATCATAAAATATGATAAAAAGAAAATTTTGTGATTTGTATCTATCTTGTTTCCAATCTAACGTCTGTGAACTTCAATAATTAACCAGTAGAACAAGATCTGGATACAAGGAATATCAGGTGAAAAGATAGTTTGACCTATCTTCATGAATCCCTAAGTAAAGTCTTCAAAGTTGTAACCTAAATACAATTCTGTGAAGAACCTAGGTTATGGAGGACGAATCTAGCTTTGCAACTAGGACACAAGAGTTTTAGGGAATAACAAATCATACTGCAAGAGTCTCTCTTTTTGTAGATTTTCAAGGCTCTAGGTAGCTTTAAATTCAAGATAAGATAACTTGAGATCCAAGCAAACACTTTCTCAGTTTAGATGAAATTCTAATTATGATTCATGTAATCATGTAAAAAGTCCTCCTTGAAAATACACAAAACAATATGCATTATGGTTCAGAGTTCTGGAACCGTGTACAATGATAGCCCATAGCGGCGAGTATGCTTTTGAACTTACAAGCATATAGAGGTGTTCAGTAACACTCAAGACTAAACAATGATCCACAATCCAAAGTAATTTTGTGAATAAAGTTTTCTTAGAAGTGTCAATGAGAGTTGTAACAAAAGCGAACATAGTCATATAGAATAGTTCGTCATCTTCCGCTAAACTAGAATTGTATATGTTTGTAAACCGGATTTGCAAACCGGTGAGTTCCAGTATACAAATTAGCACAAATAGAAGCGAAGTCATACCCTAATGGTTTGCAAACCTTATCAATTTGCGAAGTCGGATTCAAGGGGTTTATTTGTAAACCTACCCCATTCAGGAACTCAGAGTAAAGGGTTCGCAAACCGGGTTTACAAACCTCTATAGTCTGTAGAATTCAAATTGACTTAGGAAATATATATATATAAGTATTTGTAGCTTGCGCCAATTAGTTCTAAATCTTCCATGATTAAATTTGAAATATTCCCAATATCCATAGACAGTACACATTGTTGCTTGGGCAATTTCCAAATGGTCAACTTAAAACAAAAATAGATTGTGAGCAATAATTTTTTTAAACTAAGATTGCTAAGGATCTACGAACATCCATTGCTTGAATCATATTTCTATAGTTTAACCAAGACAAGCTTGAACTCGAAATTTCTTCTTTGCAATATTAAATCTACTAAAATCATACGACATAGTTTCATACGATAGAATGATATATGCCATGAGTAAATAAGATAGGTCGGTCTTCACATACCTCTTTGTTGATGAAGTTCTCGCAAATTTCTTTGTTCGTTCTCCAGTTTTCAATATTCGAGGATTATATGGTGATGTCTGATACTCAATTACCATGCTCTAATCCTAGTCCGAGACTTGACTTTAATTGACTAAAATTCAAGATATAGTTTTGTACATTTAACATTGACAACAAGCTTGAGTTAGTAAAAATTGCGGGTTCGACTGCTCGATGCTCTAACACTTAGAATTAACGTAAATCTATTTAATGTTACCATGAATCCTATAAATATCTATGTCGCGTCAATTTCTTGTATTATAGTACTGGATGTTTTTTTGGAATAGTACCAATTTTATTGAATTCGAATCTCTAGATACTTATATGTTTATAATTAGTTCATTATTATCATATCTAATACATAGGTAATACCCATATATTTTTAATTGTGCTTTACAATCGAATTTATGTATTGTATATGTCTCGGTTTTATATTAGAAAATTTAATCAAGTTATAGAATTTCAAATTGGGTTATATTTAGTATTACTTTATTATCCTTAAAGTTTTCACAATTCCAAATATGTGCGTATTCAAAAAAAAAAAAAGTGATATTTATTTATAGGTACCCTTTATACATTTATCATTTTGCATTTAATTCCTTTAATTTGTATTTGTTTTTATTTTGGTATTGTCTTTCATACTTGTGGCGTATAAAATGGCGGATGGTTCTTTCTTTCTTTCTTTTTTAAGCAAGAAAAAGAATTTATATCATACCCTTTGCTACTTTCATAATCCCATAAGTCTTGAATGTAACCATTAGTTTTGTGATCATGAAAACCATTCCCATGGACGAAGATCTACGAGCTTCTCTCATATATATTGGCCTGGGGAAATCTTGGACTTTTTTTTAATGATAGTACTGCTTGTGCAGTCAATGACTTGAACCTCCTAAGGTCGGCTATCCATGGACATTACAATAATCAACAGAATGTGCACTTAGTTATTCACCTTTTCACTTGGCTCATTAATTGAAATCGTACAATGAAGCCAAAAACATGGTGATATTTTCACGGATGAGGAAGGCTCTTATTTTGCTATTGGTCGTGTACGTTATATATCAAGTACTTTGATGGAATAATGGTATTACTTCAGAAGGAACAAATGTGAAGGAGGGTACATTTCCTTCATCTTTATCAATGTCTTGGTAAGTACATTTTATAGTGAGGTCATTTGGGAAACATGTTGTATACGCATCAATTATGATTGAATTGGTGGTACCTGTTGGGACACATATATAATATGTTGTTAAGAATTTTTTTTTGAGTATTTTCTTATTGTTGTGCTCCTGCCATCCGTTTACAATATGGTATGAGGTTATCATGTATAACTATATCTACGATCACAATGAAGATCTTTGTAGTCGTGGAATCGGTGATATTTCTTGCTTTTGTTATGAGGAAAACTATTGATTGTTGGCTTCTCTCTACTTCCACGTGCCTATTGAGGATTCCATCTTGCCCGGTATCATTTTAAGTTGTAGCGGAACATATAATCTCATATTTTTAGGCCAAATGTGTGAAAGAAAGGTAATATCTCTAGAAATTTTTTAAAATCTCTTTATATCATGTATCATGTATCATATATATTTATGACCACTATCATATTTTAAGTTTTGATTTATGCAGTTCCCCAATCAACAAACCTCCTCTCATGTGCTTTGATTACAATGGTAGCTACACCAATAGTGAAACATCAATAAGATCCATTAGGGAAATATACTGGCTACACAAGACAAACTACCAAAACTCTACTATCAAGGGAGAGCTTCACATACTTGCTTGTGTTTACAACCAAGAAAACGTCCCCATAATCTTCGATTTCATTGCAGCCACTAATCCAACAAAAGATATTTATATATGTGTTGCACCTCGGAGAGATAATTTGCAGTGCAGCTTCCCTCTTCATCCAACATAAACAACAAAATAAGAAACAATTTACACGTACTCGTAATTGTAATACATCAGGGAAAATTATCAATACCTTCCACCAGTTTGAAGAACAAAATAAAGGATTCACAATAGGGGAAACTTTCACTGCAATATCACCATATGAAAGTCAGATTCACAATAGGGGAAACTTTCACTGCAATATCACCATATGAAAGTCAGATGACAATGGAAAAGAAAATAAATTTAGTGATCATGCCACATCTTTGTTTATCACTGTATATCATTGCGGTATCACTGTATTATAGTACTGGAATTCATTTTTAAGTTCCAATACTATAATACCAAGTTTGTTTCGAGTTTTAATCTACGGTTTCTTTATTATAAAAAAAAGTTTGAACTTATCTTTTGAATAGTAACAATTTTATTGAATTTGAATCTCTACCCGTATCATTGTTTAAAATTGTTGCATATTATATCTAAAATACATAGATAACACCCAGATGTATTTTAATTGTGCTTTACAATCGAATTTTTATAATATACGTACGTCTTGGTTTTGCAAAGTTCGGAAAGATTTGCAAGTATAATCAAGTTACAAAATTGTAAATCATGTTATTTTTAGTGCTACCTCGTTATCCTTAAAGTTTTCACGATTCCATTCGAACCATGTGTATATTTCGAAAGAAAAAAAGAAATA
The DNA here is from genome assembly GCA_023531105.1 of Papaver atlanticum. Taxonomy (NCBI): domain Eukaryota; kingdom Viridiplantae; phylum Streptophyta; class Magnoliopsida; order Ranunculales; family Papaveraceae; genus Papaver; species Papaver atlanticum. The sequence continues at coordinate 3,810,861 of JAJJMB010001184.1, forward strand.
TGTGTTATTTATTCATTATTTTGCATTTTAATCCCTTGTATATGTGTTTTGTCTGACATTGTCTTTTATATTTTTTATATATGTATATGTAATGAGCTACGTTTATTTTCTGCATTTGATTTTTGCCATGAAAGTAGTTTGTTTTTCTTTGACGTAACTGGTAGAAGTTTATTGTTTCCTTACCGACGAATAACTTTAGTTTACTCTTTTTTTTTGTAGTTGTTTTCCGTTAATGTTAAAATTGTTAAGGTAAATTAGCATGCATGAATGATGATGGACGACTATTATAGACCTGTAAATATTGTGTAGATAACCACACAATTTAAATACATAAGGGTTGAGGCATTGATAACCATTCACATGAACTATAAAATTGTTATCTAAAGTCGAACCTATTTTGTAAAGTCGGCGTCATTAATTGATGTTGTCTGGTGCTATATGTTATCGTGTGAAACTATATTGATAGTTGCTCATGTTATCCTGATTTTTCTTGTTTTTTGAGAAATGTTCGAACTTAAAAGATATTTAATTACATATGATCTTAGATGTGAGTTGAGTTAGAGTTAAGTTAGTAACTACAAAACTCAAACACTTAGTGAAAAGGAAAGGGTACCTATAGTACACCACTGATTTTTTCCTTTATGATAGCTAGACAATCCTTGTACAATCAATACGTCTAGATCTCTAATAATAACATCCTTGTTCCTGATTTTATATCAAGGTTAACCTAGTATGTAACACTAGCACTTTTTGCATGGTACATGCTCAAAGTTGCGCCATGGCAGGAGATGAAGTTTAATCTCGTGTTTACGTTGCATGCTAAGAGTAACATCAATCTAGAGCCAATATTGCGCCACTGTGGCGCATTGCGTAAGCTATATTTCCAAGGGCCAATATTGCACCACAATGGTGCATCATGCAAATTATGTAGCTGCACTAAAGAAAAATTTCACCACCATGGCGCCTTGCACAAGCTATATTTGCCAATGGCCAATATCACCACATTGGTGCATCATACCAGAGCAGGCTGGCCACGACTATGTAGCGCCATCAACGCGCAACATTGAAGTTGACCTATGGGTTAAAACGTAGTAACACACCATAATGGCGCATCACGAGATTTGGCCTTGGCAACGACCATGAATGTATAAATGTCAATAAGATATATATATGGCGGGATAGTTTATTGAAGGTGCATATAGTGGATATGCACAAGTAAGCTTCATACCTTAGCCGGTAAAGTGTAAATGATGCTAAGGCCCCATTTATACTTGCGCCTTGTGGGATGATTTTAATTGTTGTTGTAAAGTGGCAAGAAAATTATCGTTCACTCAGACTTGTGAAGATTCGTTTTAGACTCAAATTTAATAAGATAGATTTCAAATAAAGTTGTTTTCAAGATTGTAGAGAAAACTGAGACAAAGGATTCCACCATTAACCAATTATCAGTGATTCAATAATAACAATAATTATGCAACTCATACATTCAATGTGATTCTTAAATATTGCCTAGACAAGTAGATTCTCAAAACAATAGCTGTAAATTGAAAGCATGGACCATCAAAAGACTTAACCTAAGCATGACCCATCAATGGAAATCAGAACCACTTAATCAGAATCATATATTCAATTTCAATTCAGTGCAAACAATCATAAAAGAATTGCAAAATTAATTTAAATAGAAATTACCACATAATAATTGGAAAAACGGCTTCCTCCGTCGCCTCAGCAATGGGGTTTAGCTCCTCATATTATTCATGTGCTCAAAATAGGTGATAGACGCATTTATATGTCTATTTTCATCTCTATTGTGTATATTATTAGTACCCATTTTTGTACTTATTTTGGTATTTTATCTCTTTGTAGGTGTTTTTGGAGAAATAAGCTTTTGTGGCGAAATTGGCTCGAAAAGTTGATAAATGCAATCCAAGGGACGAGTGTTATGCGGACTCCAGCAACGGATAAGGGGCGACCACTGGATAAGGGGTAACCTTACCCTTTCACGTTCAAATTCTAAATTTTGGAGGGAAACCAAAACCAAAATATATACACGTTTCTGGCAGTTTTGGTGGTAGTGATTTGGAGGAGTTTGAGGTCGATTAAACCTCTGATTTTCATAGGGTAGACTCCTTATGGGTCTAGGAATCTAACATGGGTGTTGAAATCGATTAAACTGGGCTCAATCGACGGATTTTTATCTCAACAGCAAAATATGGAAAGTCACGTGTGTGACCGATTTTAGGAAATTTTAGAGAGATTAAAGTGCTATAAACCTTCCCAAAGCTTGATATCTATCTAAGGAAGAGTTTAGAATCAAAAGTAAAGCTCAGAAACGCGTGGAAATCCTAAAACAAGAAATTGCCGCAACTTTGCCGTGAAGAGAAAGGAAGAGATTTTGGAAGATTCTGGAGAGATTTAATCGGTATTTTTGATATAAATAGATTTTTTGGGTCATATATAAGGGGTGTCGAAAATTAGGAGAAGTTCAGAACACCAAAGAGCCGAAAAATCAAAGCTGCAGGAAACCCGCTGCTGCTGAAGAACACGAAGAACTTCAACCCACACCGGACCGTCGCAGAAGAAGTCTTATATTCAACTACAGAACTGATTTATCGTTTATTAATAGCACTTCAATTGTATCAGTGATTTCTGTAACGCCAGAAAAGCGTGGTAGATTCGCTGTATTATTATTTTTATTCAATAAAATCACCTTTTAAGCCATGTTTCTATCTTTTGAGCATGTTTTCGGCGTGATGAGCTAAACCACAACACTGAGATGACGGAGGAAGCCATGTTTCACAATTGATGGTAATTATAATTGATTCTTATGACTTTTTGCATTGCTTTTCAATCGATTTATGATTTTCATTGATTATTTGTGATTTTGTTTGATAGTGTGTATGCTTAGTCTAAGAACTTTTGATGCACTATGCTTATGATTTACATTTAATGCTTTATAAAATCTACTTTTGGCAAAGGAATAGAGTCTATAAAAGAGCTAGTATTGTTATGAATCATCGTATGAACCAATTGATTGTGAAGTTTGGTGGAATCCTAAGTCCCGGTCTCTCGTAATATTGATATCATCTTTGTTTATTTGCTATTTTAATCGGAATATAAGTCTAGAATCGAGTCTTCACAAGTCCGAGTTGAACGAACTCTACTTATCACTTTTTACAACAAAATAAAATCACATCAATAGGTGTTCATAGCTCAAAAGTGACAAGAGAAAACTAATAAAGCCGCGGGTTTGTAACAGATATAATTGTGGCAGAACCCACTGTTACAGAACCTATTGTTACAGAGAAACCCCAACAGATATATTGTTTGAAAACTTGTACAATTTGAAAGAAAAGGTGATGGTTTTTGGTCTTCTTCTTCCTCTCGACAGTGTCTTCTCTGATGCGATGAATAACGCCTCTGCAACCTTCGTTTTTGCTCTGCAACTACCCCAAACTATCTCCTTGGTCCCGATAACCCCTTGAGAGTATAATATATACTTTAATATATACCAAAGGACCCAAAAATCCGAGTATATTTTCTTCTCTTTCACCGGAAGTTACGACATATATTCTTTCCTTCATTATCTCTTCTACGCGTCCTCCAAGTTATCTGATCTTTACATCCTCTCCGTAGGTTACCTAAGGACTCGATAGACTCGAATCTCCTCATAATATCTTCTTCCAGGCCGAGTACTTCATGCCCTATTTTATCGAGGAACATATAACAACTTCCCTTTTTTCACGATTCTTACCCAACTACCAACCCTGTCCGGACATAACAACTCAATATGAATCCAAACTATGGAAAGTTTCCAAGTAAATCTCCACCAAATTTGTTCCAGGAATAGAAAAGAAACCCGAATATCTTCACTTCCCCTGTTTTCTTGATAACCACGATAATCTTCTATTTTTATGAATCTGCAACACTTATCAACCTTGTTTCAACGCCACAGGCCCATACCAACTGAAATCCATGAGAAAGTCCACGTAAAACTCGTCCAAATTCTTGTCAACAAAGTACGCAGGAGAATAAATAATTCCCGCCAAATTTCGTATTTGAAAAGATGAAGATAGGATCCCCCCTAACCAGAGTAGGGGTGCCCATAACATGGGGTGTAAATAACATATCTAGGGTACAAATAGCAGTGAGGTTCCCCTTAGTAATTGAAGTGCCCCTTATCCAAACTGAGACTCCGAATAGTATGTGTCCTCCAGGTGCCTTTATCAACTTTTTGAGCCGATTTCTCCAAAAACGTTTATAGCCCCAAAATACCCACAAACACATAAAACAGCATAATAAGTACAAAAATTGGTACTAACAATATAGAAAATCGAGATGAAAATAGACACAGAAATGCGTCTATCAAATACCCCCAAACTTATTATTTGCTAGTCCCGAGCAAATCAAATCTACAAAATAAATCCTAACTCACTGTCGCAGGCATCGCGATTGCACTTAGCGTGTGCAACAAGCCTTTAAACCCCTAAGTGGGTGGCCGAGTTATAGTCTCGGGAGGGCTTACTAGAGATATACCCACAAAACCTTAACTCCAAACCCTAGCTATCTAGGCAGAAACTTGGAATAGCACTAAAGAACCTCCTTGGTTGGCATACTCTCATTGACTATAGGAGGAAGTACCATGATTCGAGTGACAGAGCTCTACTCAAATAGTCGCACTATGAACATCAATATCTGGAGTTAACAAACCACAATCACATGTGAAAAGATTACAAAGATGGATATGGAGATAATAGATGGTTGCAATGATGTTGACTAAGATCAACGGTGTTTCCCATGTATGTCTGAAGGCCACTGCCAAGACAAACCTATCCTAATGGACTGAGATACTGGTCTGACTAATATCAACACAACTGGCATATATAAGGGAACCAGTAGTCGATAATCCTAATTCTAGATCAACTCGTCTGGCATATACAAGGGAACCAACGGTTAATTTATTCACTGAACATTAACAATAAACAATAAACAATTTTTATTTTTATTTAACAACATGATTAGATCTTGCGGATCCAAGCGCTTGCTTCTTGTCAGCAGATTACATGGTAATTCCCGTGGATCCTGCGTTCCACGCTTGTTTAGGCGACGGAGACAGGGAGAACACACGCATATTTCTATCCAAGTGTTAACTCTTTATTTTATTTTATTTTTATTTTATTTTTGAGAATTATTCCGTTTGGTCTGGTCTCTTTATTTTTATTTTTTAGTAACTCAATCACTCCACTTCATCCCAGCGGTGGTAACAATTCGAATGTGTGGGCCCCACCAAATCACTTACAGAAACAAATAAGTTTGCATAAATAAAAACAGAAAGCGATATGGTGACGACTCCGAGATACGGTGACAACTACCATGTTATTTCTAACACCTGAACTTTGTGCTTTGAATAGACTCTACTGTTGGGTTCCTCAACTCTTACAACCAAGATGCTTCCATCCATTTACATTGGTTAGTGCCATCCTTAATAAGCATAAATTTCTAGGCTCTGGAGTTTATTTATTACAACTAAAAAGTTTCTTCCATACCCCCAAACTTAAATCTAACATTGTCCTCAATGTTCTAAAGATAAAATTAAAAGCATGAACAATGAGAAACTGTTACCATTTGAAGCAAAAGAGTTAAGGAAAGATATTACCGTGTTGCATGAGCATGGGTTATCATCCAAGAAGTGCTAAGTTTAAAGTCTTCAGCCAAACATTACATACCCATAAAATTGCTAATTACCTTTCAAATCATATATCAATAGTCAAAACAACTGTGGATCATCAAAACCAAATAATAGCACAACCTTATCTAAAACTTCTTGTGCGGCGCCCACTTGGGCTTCATATGAGTGTCTTGACAAACAAATTCTTCCGAACTATGGGTTTCTAATTCCTGAATATCCTTCTGGATAGTATCAGGAGGATTAGGTTGTGGAGTCGGAGTAGACTCAAGTAATACCTCAGACACACTAGGCTCGAGTCCCAAATTAAGGACTTCTAATGGGGATACTTGAGGATCACTACCCCTAAACTTAGGGTAATCACTACTCTCCGTAAGACCTTTAACTATGGCTTGAATTTCCGGATCCTCAAAGTATTTAAAATACTCAAGAGCTTCTTCTAGTTCTTTATTCTGGTCATCTATAGGACCTATGAAAATTGTCTCATCAAATTCATCTAAAGAATCACCAAAAAAAGTGTCGTCTCAATTATCCTGAACTAAATCATGAATTAAAGTGCTAATTGTGAATATCAATATTCTACAGAGCACGTGTCATGGTCTCAGTGGTCGCATACAGGATAACTGTGTTGCCCTCGCTATACAGAGCAATCTGAGTAACTGAAGACACCTTCGCAGATCTACTTTATCTTATCCCAAGGAGGGATACTTCGACGGCTAAGATGGGAAAGTAGAACCTAGTCTAGAGAGAGGCGGCTGGCGAAGGGATAGAGGTAGATGACATATCCAATCAGCATTAAATGCGTAAATCTCTTATCTACACGCTTAACCAAAGAACGTGGAGAGAGATAAGGTGGCAGAGTCTGACTGGCGAAGGCTAGTGGTGAACAAAGGTACAATCTGTACTGAGGCTGAGAAGTTCCCGAAGGAACATGGGTCAGCTGAGGTGGCAGAGTCCGACTAGAGAACGCATGCGGTGAACGAATATACCATTTGTACAGAAAGTATATCAGGGGACGATGGACCCAAAGACAGCAAAGATATATCTGGAGCAGAAGTGGCTATAAATACCAAGCTTCACCAACAAACAAGGGGCATTCAATATCTATGAGAAGGAGATCTAGTCTTAAGATTATACCTATTTAATGTTTAGAACTTAAGTGTTAACTTCAACTTGAGTTCTCTCTGTTACTTTGGGAAGCATTTAAGATCTTTGTAACCACCACAACTTAAATACAAACAAACACTTATTACCCCGTGGACGTAGACAAAAGTCGAACCACGTAATCTCTTGTATCTCATGATAACTTAGCAGCGTTTACATTATATTTGTGTTCTTCGTTATTATTGCGATCTTGAGTATCTTTTATAACTTAGCATCATCAGTTCAACAGAGGAATCAATAATGCATAGTATCCGATCCTCTGAGATGTATACATTACGTAGACTATGGGAAAATTAATAGTCACAGTTTGGCGCTAGAAGGATTTGCTCATCAACTTTAGTTCTTATGTTCCTTTATTTTAACTTATGCATCTTCTTTAACGAAGAGATCTGAGTTTAAACAGAGATGAATCTCACTTTCTAGTGATTTCCTCATCCGTTATTTGCATAAGTTCTTGGAGTTTATAGCCTCTAAAGACTTACAACCTTACAAATCTACAAAGTTTTTGGCAAAAACGCAGTCGCAAAACGTTATTTTTTTTGTTTTGTAATAAAACTACTCTTAGTATCCTTTAGATCTGAGCACCTCTGAGCACGGAGGAATCTCAGGGAAAATTTATGGAAGAAAATATCTTTTCAAGCATTTAATAACCTCTTTTCTTGGAAGATCTGACACCCATTTTAATTGTTTTCAGCATTTAAGGTTGTTTTTTCCAAGGGTGTCATAAGAAATTAAATACCCATCTTTTCAGACGTCATTCTCGTACTTTTTCTAAAAAAGATGCTTAGCCGTCTTCTGTGTCAGAGCATTAATTTCAACTTTTCACGAAGGCACCCGAGTAGCAAACCTTGTCATCCTTTTATGTGATTTAAGGATAACAAAATCCGAAGGTATGCAGAAACCAGGTGACGTACAAACAAGCTCATGACCTGCGGTTACAAGAGACAGATCTCAAAACCCGTCTCGAACAAACCAAAGAAATGAAGCGGAAGACGGACAAAGTGAGATAGCAAGAAGAACAGCTGCAAACAAACCACTTACCCCTACTGAAGGAATGGGGCAAACATCAGGAGCGCAACCACTTTACGACATGCCGTTACCGGAGCATCCCAATGTTACGAAACCACCTGCGGTTAACGCAGGGTTACCCAGAACCTTAACTCATACGGGACGAGGGTTGGGAAACCTAACTCCAATCCAGCTAGATCCTGATGCTCCGGATATAGAAGAATAAGCGGATGACTGAGGATCCGACCGACAGCACTCCTCAGGGTGGTGGAATCCACAATGAAGAACAAATGGCAGTACAAGTAGCATCTTTGCTACTCCGAAACAAGGAGCACGAGGATGCAATGCATGTAATGGCTCAGGAAAACAAGAACCTAAAAGATATGCTGGATGTGCAGATCAAAGGTTCCCAAACTCACCCTCCGTTAAAGAGGCGTGAGAACGGAGCTATCTCAGGAAGACGAAGGGGCGATCTTAACCCACCAAAGGCTAACCCACCAGGGGGATCTAGGAAAGCATGACACGATCCAGATGAGGTGGATCCAACTTACAAGCCATCTCAGTCTTACTATGATGAGGCATTTTCCAGAGATGCTCACAATGTGAACATGGTAATGGAGCAAATTGAGAAGATGAGGAAATAAATACAAGGATTGAAAACTGGCCAAGCAGGAGCAAGGCTAGAAGAGGTACTTCAAGAAGCGACAACATCTCCGTTGTCCTTTCGCATTTTGAGGGAGCTTATCCCCGCGAAATGCCCAGTACCTATGATTCAGGCATACAATGGTACCTCAGATCCCGCAGCTCACCTACGGTACTACACTCGTGTCCTTGCCCATTGGGAAATAGATGAAGTAGTACTTTGTAGGTACTTCCCTGCAAGCTTGACAGGATCAACATTGGCGTGGTATGACAATTTACCAGCAAACTCAATTGACTCCTTTGAGCAATTGTCTACGGTGTTCTTGGAGACATACATGTACAACAAATCAACAAAGGAAGGGTTAGATAGGTTATTTTCTTTAGCTATCGGACCCCGTGAAACATTGATACAATGCACAGACAAGTGGAAAAAGACGTGCCAAGCAATCGGGAAAGTTAATCCATAAATTAGCATTAACTGCTATAAGTACGGACTTGACAGAACCTCGGCTATCTTCGTGGAGCTTCACAACCTAGCCCTCGATTCCGAAGGAGAGCTTCGCGTTGTCATAGACCGCTACATCAGACTTGAAGAAATCCAAGAGGATAACCCCACAGCACAAACGAAGGCGACAACAACCCCGCAAAGAACGAATTCTCTAGAACCAATTCCGGAGATACCTAAGAGGCAAAATGAAACTGGGGGCAGAACCAGCTCTCGAGACAAAAGATCGAAGTACGAAGATGGAAAAGGCATAGGAAAAGGAAGAGAGAATTCATGGATAAAGTCTACACAACGTTCTCCCACATACTAAGCAAGGAATGAGCAAAGCCGGGCGTTCCTTACCCTAATACCAGAGGGAGAAGCCCGATAAAATAAAGGATGCTAAGGAGTACTGTGAATACCACCAGTACTACGGGCATACAACTGACACATGTTATCACCTACAGAACACGATCAAAAGATTCATAGACGAAGGCAAGTTCACGGAGTATGTGCAAATACAACCAGCGGATACATAGGTAATACCCAAGAAAATGGTAGAACTACCTAAGGACGGAAAATACATAAACATGGTCACATTCTCCAACGGAGGCCAGGAGGAGCTACTTGAAGATATCCTCGATTTAGCTCGTAACAGAAGAAAGCTAGAAGCCCACGAGGTGTTCAAACTAAATGGACCACCTACTAGCACTTGGGAAGAATGGATGGCTATGTCATTAACATTCTCAACAAGAGACGTCAATCAGGAAGTCGAGATGCACAACGACCAACTTGTGATCACTCTTCAAATACATGGATGGAACGTTACAAAGGTCCTCATTGATGAGGGCAGCTCGTTAAATGTATTGTTCTACGAACCCTACTTATGTATGGGTTTGGCAGTTGAACAAATGGGTTCATCCACTTGCACATTATACGGTTTCAATGGAGCAGTCTCTAGACCAAAAGGAGAAATTGTCTTGCAGGTGTACGCAGGACCCTTAGTAACCAATACAAGGTTCTGTGTTATGGAAGCACCCTCGCCCTACAACGTCATTATGGGATGACTTTGGGTCCATCCATTAAGAGGAACAGCTTCGACCTATCACCAGTACCTTCGATTCCCTATACCCATGGGTGAAATGGGAATCAAAGGTGATCAACAAGATGTAAGGCTATGCAATCTAGTGGCGGTCAGACTCAACGAAGAAAGAGCTGTTGCACAACACCACGAAATAAAAAGACGAAGGACGAATGCTAGCGAAGTAAAAAACGGAGGCTTCAAAGTCCCCGAAGCCCCCTCAGTTCAAGGAGCAAGCAACTCCGCCACTACGGTAGCGGACATCTCTGCTAAATGACAATAACAGAAATGCACTCCTCCACAGCCTCAGAAACCAACCTTTTCACCATTGGAGCCAACAAATAAAATCAACATCGGAATGGAAACGGAGCCAAAGATGATCAACATCAGAACTTTACAATAAGAGGACGAGGAGATGCAACTACAAAGGCTACTACGGGACTACACAGATGTCTTTGCATGGTCAATTGAAGACATGCCAGGAATTGACCCGAATTTGGTCTCCCACCACCTTCGGCTCAAACCAGAAATGGCACTATTTAAGCAGCGTATACGCAAGGTGGCAGATATCTACCAGGAAGCAGTGGAGAAGGAGTTGTAAAAACTCTTAGCAGCAGGATTCGTCCGAGAAGTCAAATATCCCACGTGGATATCTAACATGGTGATTGCGCCTAAGAAGAACGGAGGCGTGCGTATTTGAATCGAATTTAGCAATCTCAACAAAGCATGCCCCAAGGACAGTTACCCGCTTCCAAATATTGACCAACTGGTCAATGCAACCGAAGGTCACCAGAGGCTATCCTTCATGGATGGTTACTCCGGTTACAACCAGATCGCCCTTGCAGAAAAAGACCAGGAGCATACTGCGTTCTTTACCCCCACGAGGCTTGTATTACTATACAAGGATGCCTTTTGGACTAAAGAACGCGGGGGAAACATACCAGCGATTGGTAGACAAAATCTTTAAACCATGGATAGGCAAGATACTAGAAGTATATGTGGACGACATGCTCGTCAAAAGCAAAGAGGTAAGAAACCACCCATCAGACCTAAGGGAGATATTCGAAGCCATGAGAAACTTTCACATGAAGGTGAACCCGTAGAAATGCACGTTCGGAGTAACCTCAGGAAAATTCCTAGGGTACTTGGTAACTAAGCGAGGAATAGAAGTGGACCCCAAAAGGGTCAGAGCGATAATGGAGATGCCATCTCCGAAAACACTAAAAAGAGTACAAAAGCTAAATGGAATCTTAGCTTCCATGGGAAGATTCATTGAAAGATCATCGGACAAATGCAAAGCATTTTTCGACACACTAAGGAAAAGAAGCAGGTTCATATGGACCACGGAATGCGAGCAAGCTTTCCAAAAAATCAAGGAGTACTTGGCATCGGTACCTATCTTATAGAAGCCGGAGCCAGGTGAAATACTCAGTTTATACTTAGCAGCAACAAGCTACGCTGTAAGCGCAGTAGTGGTACGATACCAAGGGCAAGGAGAAAAACCCATCTATTATATCAGCAAAACACTCAGTTCAGCGGAGCGTAACTACACCAAGGTAGAGAAAATTATATATACCTTAGTAGTGGCAACACAAAAACTAAGGATATATTTTGATGCACATACCATCCGAGTCTTCACAAAGGCTCAGATAAGTCAAATTCTCGATAGCACATAGAAAATTAGAAGGGTAGCAAAATGGAATGCCATGATCAAACAGTTCCACATAATCTTTGGAACAAGGAAGGCTGAGAAATCACAAATCTTAGCAGCCTTTCTGGTAGACCTACCTCTCAGCGACGAGGCGGAAATAGACGACATCCCAGGAATGGAGGAAGAAAAGCAGGAACCGGAGGATCTGCTAGAACCTCAGAATTCACGAAGGTGGGAAGTATTCGTAGATGGCTCCTCCAATGGAGAAGGCGCAGGCATAGGGATTGTAATAACAACCCCTACCGGAGACCGACTCATCTACGCATTCAAGTTAGAATTTGAACAATACACCAATAACATCACAGAATATGAGGCGGTCATACATGGTTTACACTTGGCAAGGGAGCTAGGCTTATCAGATGTTCGGTTGACTAGTGACTCTCAGTTAGTCAATAGACAAATCGAACTCAAATACCAAACTTTGGATCCAGTGATATCTTCGTACTTAAAGATAGCTTAGGAACACGCATCAGAAATCAACAACGTAACATTCAGACACGTATGTCGAAAAGATAACAGACACACATATGCCTTAGCATTCATATCCTCTATGCTAAGGGACAGAAATACCACCGCCGTCCAAATTGGAAGGATATACGAACCTTCGATAGAAGGACCTATCTTAGGAGATGAGGAGGCTTTGGCTGTTCAAACTCGGTCCATGAGAGAAGCAGATAAAGGAGAAACAAACAAAGAAATAAAAGAATCAGATGATGAAGATAAGAAGTCTGATGAAGATCAACCCTTGTCAGACGAAGACGACGAGAACGAAGCGGGAGATGATTGGAGGATTCCAATCCACCAATACCTTGACAAAGGTACCCTACCAGCCGATGTTAAGGAAGCTCGGAAACTCGAATCAAAAGCAGCGATGTACAGTCTTCGTGACGGAATACTGTATAGGAGGTCATTTATTGGACCTCTAATGCGGTGCCTCTCACGAACCAAAGGAAGGAGAATATTCCACGATATACACAGCGGAGATGCTGGCAACCATAGTGGAAGAAGGTCCTTGGAGGTTAAAACCAAACTGAAAGGATATTACTGGCTAAGTATGGACGAAGATTCAAAGAACGTGGCTAAGCGATGTGAAAGATGCCAACGCTTCGCCAAGAAGATCAAAGCACCAGCAACGGAGCTTAACTCAGTAATCATCCCTTGGCCATTTGTCAAATGGGGGGTTGATATCATCGGACCCTTGATAGAAGGAACCTCAAAAATAAAATACCTTATTGTGGCTACGGATTACTTCACCAAGTGGGTGGAAGCAAAGCCTTTGGCAAGAATTAGGGACATAGATGTCTTTAAATTATTGTTCGAGCAAATCATATGCATGTTAGGAATACCAACCGCCATAGTATCGGACAATGGCAAACAGTTACAGGGAAAAAACACCGACATGTTGTTTGATACCTTCAACATTCAGAAGAACAAGTCAACTCCTATATATCCCAAGAGCAATGGACAAGCGGATGCTACCAACAAAACCATAGTGATGAACTTAAAGAAAAAGCTAGGAGCATACAAGAAGAGGTGGTGCGAACAGCTACACAACGTCTTATGGGCCTATCGAACTACAAGAACGTCAGCTACAGGGGAAACTCCATTCTTGTTGACCTACGGAGCCGAAGCAGTCATCCCAACGGAGGTTATACTCCCAACAACAAAAACGGAGGATTGGGAGAAAAATCTGACAACGGACTTAATGTTAGAAAAGATGGATGACCTTGAAGAAAGAAGGGAGGTAGCCTTACAAAAGATGGTGAACTATCAACGATGGTTAGCTCGGGAATACAACAAAAGGGTCATCCCTCGGAACTTTGTGGCTGAGGAATATGTGGTACGATAAATTCCACCATATCAAAGAAAGAAAGAATGGGGCAAGCTATCTCCGACATGGGACGGGCCCTACATCATACACGACATCGCCGGAAAAGGGTTCTACTACCTAAGAACCCTCAAAGGTGAAATATTACAGCACCCATGGAATGCAATGTACCTAAAAAAGTACTACCCATAAGAGAATGGTGATTACTCAGGAGAAGAAAGGAATGGGAAATAACTTACCATGTTCTATCCCTGATCAAAGGTATTATAAACCTTACTAATCAATGAAAGAAACTTTTTGCTAAAGAATTAGTTTTGATTAATACAATTGGGTTAGAATAGACACCCTCCGTCAGGATTGACGATGAGGCAAAGCAAGGCATAACTGCGCATATGTCAATCTGGGATCCTCGGGGCGATGGCTCCTTTCATGAGGCATAAGAAAAAAAATAAGATATCCCCTATAGAGATACATTGTCGAAGTAAAGCAGTCTCCGCGCTGAACGCGTAGGGTTATAGGAAAATTATTCCCCACGTAGGGACCTTTGCCACCATGATACCTTCTGGCCAAAGTATATCCGGGTAGGACGTTGAATGTTCCACCAAAGGTTAAGCATACCTTAGCACCTTGTGATAACTTGACTGTGCGACCAATTAGACACATTATGTCTAAGCAAAATATTCATGCAATAACATAAGGTGAAATGATAATTTTACCAAAATATGTCTAACATTTCTTAAAAGTTGCATGACAGATAACAAAGGTTCAAACCATCAGAAAGCATCGTTTCAAAGAAGAGAGACATCATAGTTGAAAAAGGTACCTCAGCTGAGGAAATAAAACAGCAAAGAGTTTACTTAAACAAAGATCGAGATAACAGAATCAAGGATAAGGAAGGCGAGGAAAGGAAACTCCGTCATCTTGGCGTTCAGCTTCAGTAAAGGCATCATTGATGTAGTCAATAGCCGAACGCTCGAATTGCACCTTCATTTGGGAGGCCTGTGTCTCCAAATCAGAGGCCGGTTTCTGACGAAGCTTATTATCTGGGCATTAAGCTGGTCGTTAGCCTGCTGAAGTGACTCAGCTTTAAACTTTGCGGCAGCATCAAATTGGCGAGCTATCTCCAACGAAGATACCTGGCCCTCAAGGTAGCTGACCTTAGCATTCACACCCACAAGCTGCTCCTGGAAACCTGCGGATGTAAGAGGGATAAGTAAAGGGAAAAGGAAACAGGGGGCACAGAGAATGCTGCGGAAATAAGAAGACCCTAATCTACCTCCAGGATGGCTAAGGGATTCTTCTAAACTATGCTGGGCTTCAGTAAGATCCACCTCAGCAGCATCAAGATCCTCGACAAGAGTATCTCGTTCGGTTCGGAGATCCTCAACATCAATCTAGAGCGAAGCATACTCATATGATAAAACCTGGTAAACGTTCTCTAATTCTTCCAACCTCTTGACCATATATGCATGAGACATGGAAGAAGGCAGGGGGTCAGCCTCGCTAAGTTTGTTCTTAAGAGAACAAACCTCAGAGGACAATACGTTACATTCTGCGGTGACCTTAGCTAAGGAAGCGTAGGCATCTTCGAAATCTGCATAATACTTTTTGCGAATAATTGCTTGAGCTGAGAGGCGTTTCTCAACTAAGGCAATATCCTCCTTTTTCTTTAAAATGAGATCCTCTTTCCACTTGAGGGCCTCGTCACATTCTTTACGGAGAAAAGCCATCTTCTTCACAAGGTCTGAATTATGAGCAGACTCAAGGGAGAGTTGGGCCTCGTTATGGACAGTCACGTTCATCAACCTATCAGACTTCTTCTGATAATACAAAACATCAGAGGTCAACTTGGCTACTTGTTACCGAAGGTGTCTAAGCTCACTGGAGTTACCAGCTAGCAGGCGTAGGTTCTCTCATGACTATACTACCAGACAAAAATGAAAACAAAGCTAAAGGAAATGAGGAACGAACCTATAACTTTGGAGGATTCAATAGCCAAAGCAGAATCAGCAGCCTTGCGTCCCTCCTCAGCAACCTTCGCAGCACTATTAGCTCTCTCAAGAGCCAACAGACAAGCTTCTAAGGACCTGTGGGCCTTTCTCAGTTCACCCTCTAAAAAAGGTATCTTGGAGGCAGAAGCAGCATCACTAGAGGAAGGCTGTTTTGCGCTAGCATATGCATAATCATGGCGGGCACGCTCCAACAGAGCACTCAAGTGAGTACACTTAGCCCTATAAAACTTGAACAAGATACAGCCAACATCGATTTGTTTGCAAAGCTGTAAATAACGGAGCATAAGAACAAGCGAAGGTACAAAGCAATACGCAGAAACAGTAAAATAAGAATCACTTAATGAGAACAAGGAAAGACGGGGGAGGAAATAAAAATAGGTATCCATGAAGGTCTCCATCTCTTGGATACTGCCTCTGCGGATTTCACCAAAGCTCTGACCAGAACGAAGGAAATCAGGATTGAAGAACAGATCCTTGGCCACTTGATACTGAGCAGTCAAAGTATCCAACCTTAAAGCAACCTACAAAGAATCAACTAGCTGATGACGATCAACCTCAGTAGAAAAGGGACCCTTCGAATCCCGCAGTATGGCTTCAAGGATGGCATCATCAGATCTCACAAGTCTCAAGCTTTCAGGTAACTTTCCCTTCCAAAGATCCGTAAGAACCCCAACAGTCACTTGAGAACGATCATGGGGCACATGCACTGAATCCTCACCACGAAGAAGAGATGGCATGGTGGATGAGCCGGGGACAAAAGAAAACGCTTGACTAGAAGTACCACCTAAGTCCATATCACCAGCAGAAGGAAGACTACCCAGTACGGTCCAATCTGGTGACGAAGGTGGAGGCCCAACAGCCTTGCTAATAGGGGAAGTAGAAACAGACTGAGCGCTTCCCAAAGAAGTAGGCATAGCATTGAAGGAGAAGTTGGCAAGTGAAATCACAACCTTCTTCTTCGACTGAGAGTCCGAACTGCTGACCCTCACCACAGGAGCAACAACCTTCGCAAATGATCCACTCGAGTGGAGCGAAGTAGCAGGAGAAGACGGAAGACTCTTGGACAATATCACCATAGCGCTCGTAATAGCCGAAGCAACAGGCTACAAATCACCATGTGCAGAAAACGAGGGTACCTTCGGCAGCAAAGTAGGAGTTGCAACTTGAGCACCAACTTGGCTCACCAATAAAGAACCGCCGCCAACTTGAAGAATATCACCTTCAGCAGAACCATCACGAATGGGGCTAGGGCTATCTTTGGAAAAATCTTCCTCAATATCATCTAAGTGGGGACTAAGGGCGGTATCCTCGACGTCCTCCATATCTTCGTCATCTTGCTCTTCCGCAGCATCCTTAGGATCCTCATCGGACTCTTCAACATCGATCACAGCCTTCAACTTGCCTTTCTTCTTGGAAGACTATAGAAGAACACATGCGCAGGCTAAGGATCAGGGGAAAAATACTAAGGAATCTACGAACACAAAGGTACGGCTATAATCCTTACCTCCGCAGGTGTTGGCTTAGCTTCTTCAACCGAAGCCTTCCTTTTCCTGGTCCTAGTGGCTACGGAGTTACCAGCAAAACCCGGAGCAATCCCAGCAACAGAGCCCGGAGCAGTCCCAGCAGAAGAAGTAGGGGAAGGCTGCAAAGGAGATACCAGAATACTAAGCGAAGGCTACAAAACAAAGATGCCAATTGAAAAACTTCTATAGCAAATGAAGAATACCTCGTGAAAAGTAACAGGGTTGAAAACTCAAGGCTGATATCCATCATACTTAGCAGGCAGAGAGAAAGCTGTACGTGGGACGCTGGGATCTACGGAAGTAAAACCGTAGGCCCAGGGACCCATCACACGAAGAGGAGTACGATCCCAGCGATCATCATGATCAAGACGGATGCGGTCAGCCTTTGGAAAGAGAAGCTTAGCAGAGTAAGGGATGACAGTCAGACCAGTCTTGTCAATCTCCTCCAATAGACGAAGGTTGTTGCCCTCCCTAATTTTCTTAGCATTAACATGAATACGGCGGGGGTCAACACTCCAAGCAAGAAGGTTACTTTTCTGGATGTCATCAGCGTAGGTAGCATTGAAGTTGACAGGGGTATAATCCTCTCTGCTTGGACCTCCCAGGAGCAAAAGGGTCATAAGATTTCAAAGTAGTCTTTCCCTTGCTACGATACCAGAACTCACGAAGGGCGTGCAAGAAGTTACCAGTGTACTGCATGACCCCTCAGACCTAAGTTTTGTTCACCGGGTAATCCCTGGTAGACAAAACATCATAGTAGAAGGGATCCTTCCTACTAAACAAAGGCAGGAACATACCTACGGCCAACTGGCCAACACTAATCAAGAGGTTGTTCTCATCATAAGGAAAGCTTCGAATCATGGATTCAGTGATAACGTCAGGACCACCAACAAAAGAAATGTCAAACTTATGCAGACGAAAAGACTTGGAGATCTCAGCCAAAGACAAGTTAGTATAGCTATCTTTGTAACGAATCTGCAACCTTTGGAGTTCAAAATGAGGTGGAGGGGGATGAAGATCCTCAACAACAATTTCTTCTACCTCAGCTTTCAAGGCTACCTCAGGTCCCTCGGGTATTTGTGTATCCTCAGGGTGTGGAGAGGGCGTAACATCAGGATGATCCATCCGAGGAGGAGGCTCAGTCGACGACCTAGGCCTCGGATCTTTACGCGCAGGCTTCTTTAGAAGTATCATAATTCCTAGCACCAGCAGGAAGAACAGTTTCTCAACAATGGCGGATCGAAATTACAGTCGACTTAAGAACATGATTGGGGCAAAAGTAATAGTACTTTGGGCAAATGTTTAACAAAACCAACCAAAAGAAATGACTTCATCTTCCTAAAAATAAAAATGGAGTATGATTGATCACCACATTCAAAAAATTTGCAGACAAGAAGCAATCATGATACATTCATGGTGAAAACGCGAAACGGAAGAAAACCCAAGTTCTCATACAACATGGAGATACAGAGAAGGATCAAAATTCTAACATGCAAATACAACAACAACTTTAAACAGCCAAAGGAAGAGCAACAGAACCAAACATGGGAAATATGGAAAGCTACATCAAAATCAAAGGACGAGTATGTGCTAACCTGATTGATGAAGAACGAGCAAGAGCTTTGGAAGACAAAGAGCAAATCGGCGGTTGACAGAAAAGGAGATGAAAAAACTTTGAGAAAGGGATAGAGAGCGACAGTTCGAAAGGAGGAGAGGAAGTTAATGAAATTCCTTCTTTTATTCTCCTCTTATAGGCGGCTAGAGAATCCAAAAATTTGGATGTCCCGAAATTCAAGGGGAAGTTATGGCATGAAAGGACACATGGGGACCACCCAAACGGTACGTGCAAAAATGGTGGCGTTACGGAAGTTTTTTCTTCCAATCCTACCAAACGGTAGAATATGAAAGAAAAAGGGAAAACTGTGAATATCAATATTCTGCGGAGCACGTGCCACGGTCTCAGTGGTCGCGTACATGATAACTGTGTAGCCCTCGCTACATAGAGCAATCTGAGTAGCAGAAGACACCTTTGCAGATCTACTTTATCTTATCCCAAGGAGGGATACCTCGACGGCTAAGATGTGAAAGTAGAACCTAATCTAGAGAGAGGCAGCTGGCGAAGGGATAGAGGTAGATGACATATCCAATCAGCATTAAATGTGCAAATCTCTTATCTACACGCTTAACCAAAGCATGTGGAGAGAGACGAGGTGGCAGAGTCTAACTGGCGAAGGCTAGCGGTGAACGAAGGTACAATCTGTACTGAGGCTGGGAAGTTCCCGAAGGAACGTGGGTCAGCTGAGGTGGCAGAGTCCGACTGGAGAACGCGTGCGGTGAACGAAGGTACCATTTGTACGGAAGGTATATCAGGGGACGATGGACCCAAAGACAGCAAAGATATATCTGGAGCAGAAGGGGCTATAAATACCAAGCTTCACCAACAAACAAGGGGCATTCAATATCTAGGAGAAGGAGATCTAGTCTTAAGCTTATACCCTCTTTAATGTTTAGAACTTAAGTGTTAACTTCAACTTGAGTTCTCTCTATTACTTTGGGAAGCATTTAAAATCTTTGTAACCACCACAACTTAAATACAAACAAACACTCATTACCCCGTGGACGTAGACAAAAGTCGAACCACGTAATCTCTTGTGTCTCATGATAACTTAGCAGCGTTTACATTATATTTGTGTTCTTCGTTATTATTGTGATCTTGAGTATCTTTTATAACTTAACATCATCAGTTCAACAGAGGCATCAATACTACATAGTATTCGATCCTCTGAGCTGTATACATTACGTAGACTATGGGAAAATTAGTAGTCACACTAATCATATTCACTTCCTATAAATCATCGGAAGGTTGTCTAGTAACATTAAAGGCATTTAGTTCAGTGGTCATATTACCAAAGGATATGTTCATAATTCCGGCCCTACAGTTGATGACGGCGTTAGCTGTGGCTAAAAATGGGCGACCTAAAATCACCAGAATTTAAGCACTAGGGTCCTGAACAGGCTGAGTATCTAGAACAACGAAATATACTGGATAAATAAACTTATCAACCGCAATCAGAACATCCTCTACGACACCACGAGGTACTTTGACAGACCTATCAGCTAACTGTAGGGTCATTTTAGTCGGTTTCAACTTACCAAGACCTAGCTGGCTGTAAACATGATATGGGAGTAAGTTAACACTGGCTCCTACGTAAAATAATGCCTTATCCACTGAATAATTACCGATCACACAAGATATAGTGGGGCATCCAGGGTCTTTATACTTAGGGGATGTTTGGTTCAAAAGGATTGAACTTACCTGACCAGCTATAAAGGCTTTCTTATTGACATTAAGCTTACACTTTCGCGTACATATATCCTTGAGGAACTTGGCATAAACCGGCAGTTTCCTAATTGCTTCTAGTAACGGGAGGTTTATGGTAACTTTCTTAAAAACCTCCATTATGTCATTAAAGTTGGATTCACTCTTTGTTGGTACTAGTAGCTGTGGAAATGGGGCTCTAGGCATAAAATAGGGCCTCTCAGTAACCGAATCGGCATCATCAAAAACTTTATCAGTCTCCTCAGCTATGGATGGTCCTGAAGGGTGAACTATAGTATGCTAACTATCGGGCATGGTTACCTGATTGTCTACTACTTTACCACTCCTAAGGGATTTAATTGAATTCAACTGATGTGATGGTTTTGCACCTACTTCATGAACTCCTCTAGGGTTGGGTTGTGTTTGACTAGGAAACCTACCTTTTTCTCTCAAAGATTCATTTATCAGACTAACCTGGTCTTTTAACTCGAAAATAGACTGAGAATTAGTCTGGCTTATATTTTTACTTTCTTATATGCTTTGTGAAAGCGTTTGGTGAATCTTATCAGTGTTTCGAATAAACGAGATGAGAGTTTCTTCTAGACTTGAAATTTTCTTATCAGACTGATTTTGAAACTGAGCCGGTCTTGAAGGATTCTTAGTATAGACAAAACCTGGGGGAGCATTCTTACTAAACTGACTTTGAATCTGGTCCTTAGACCATGAAAGGTTCGAATGGTTTCTCCAACCAGGATTATAGGTTTCTGAATATGGGTCAAATTTCTGAGAGTTATCAAATCTAGTGTTATTGTAAAGAGCATTGGCTTGCTCTTCCATTTCCCGACCTTCCCAAAAAGACTCTATTCTACCACTAGTGTGACCTAATTATAAGGCTTCTAACCTTTTTACTATAGCAGCAATTTTGGCATCTGATTCGAAGCCTCCTTCTACCCTATTAATGTTTCCTCTGCCTAGAAGAATTGTTTTATGGGGTTCCCTACTGTTTTCCCATTGTTGGGTCTTTTCGGAGATTTCATTTAAAAACTACATCGTCGCATCAACAGTTTGGTTTTCAAACCCACCGGTGCACAGAGACTCAACCATGGTTGTTGTCGAATAATCTAAACCCTCATAAAGGATCTGAATTAGCCTAACCTTTTCTAAGCCATGATGAGGACATTGGGATAATATATCATTGAACCTTTCCAAATACCTATACAAAGATTCTCCCTCCTGTTGAGAAAATGTGCAGATTTGCGTCCTAATAGACGATGTTTTGTGCCTAGGGAAAAACTTGTTCAAAAAGGTAGATGTAAGTTGTTCATATGTTTCGATTGACCCGGAAGTCAAACTATATAGCCACGGTTTGGCTTTATCTTTTAAGGAAAAAGAGAATAACCTAAGTTTCAAAGCATCATCATCATGGTCTCTAATTTTTAGGGTACTACAAATTTCCTCAAAATCCCTAACATGGAAATAGGGGTTTTCATTTTCTTTCCCTAAAAAGATTGAGAGCATTTGTAGGGTCCCAGGTTTAAGTTCATAATTTGCTTTTGTTTCAGCTAACCTGATACACGAGGGACGAGTATTCCTAGTCGGATTCAACAAAGCTTTCAGAGTTGCCATTTTTTGCGCTATAGGGATTCTCTCCTCAGCAAAAGACGGACGTTCAAAACTAGATTTTCTGAAAATCGGACTTTCTAAATTAAGGTAATCGAGATTCTTAGAACTAATAAATCGACCTAGAGCGTCTCTTCTACGTTCAGGCATACAAAAGAATTTCCTAAATTGGAAAGGTAAGCAATCACAAATCAAGGCCGACTCAACCAAATCAAACCTATTGGTTTCTAACAAACAAAAAGCATGATGGCTCCACTTAGATTGTTTCTAGATCAGCTTCTACTCTTCCAAGAGGCAACTAGGTATAATTTAGCAAACCTCGTAGGACGATCCGAATAAAGTAAGTCGAAGATAAGCGGGACAAGCTCAGAGGAGCTTTGATACCCCGACCTATTTGGCAATGCTTCCCTGGGTTACAAGGCAACTCTAATCGACTTCCAGTAATCTTACTGAACTTTGAGCTATGCTAACAAGATACCCAATATGATCCTTTTGAACGACTTTCCTATAAGATCGTTACCTTATCGGTCTCGTTCTAGTCAAAATTTTAGGGCTTAGGTTCGCGTAGGTTATGTGTTCCTAAGGCGGGCAAGAAGAGAACGGTGATGAAATCCGAACCTTTATCTTGTATGGCCTGGCCTTGCCCTTTACTAGAAAAATAAATGTCTGTATTCAGTCCTTAACATATATGCATACGAAGGAAGAAAGTAACCCGCTGACAGGGGATTTGCAGGTGTTTAGGATCTTACCTCTCGTTCCAGATGGGGGATGAATTGGTTGTAGTCGACTCGGGACACCAACTCCTATGTTAGTGTACGAACCCGAGGGGCCGAGACAGTATCGTAACTGTCGTCCTTCCCTGCAAACAGTTTATATTTAATACCACCCTTCTGTAGGGTTTAAAAATAATGTCCAGAATGTCCAAAGTCCCGAAATGTCCAAAAATTTCAAAAATAAAAATTACAAAAAATAAAATAAACCCTAATACAGTTTTCTAATAAAAGATAAATCCTAAAAAAATAAAACAAAAATAAAGTCTAGAAAAAAATATCTTTGTCTTTTCCTCGTTTCTTTTTGCTTTGTCTTTAGTTAATCACCAATATCTTTGGCTCAGCTTTCTTTTCGATCCAATATCCAAACCTGTAACCAAAACACAAATACCCAAGAAAACGTAAAAAAAGAATAAAAATTACTAAAAACCTAAAAACAAATCTAAAAACAAGTCCCCGGCAGCGGCACCAAAAATTGATATGATTTTAATTGTTGTTGTAAAGTGGTAAGAAAAGTTTCGTTCACTCAGACTTGTGAAGATTCGTTTTAGACTCAAATTTAATAAGATAGATTTCAAATAAAGTTGTTTTCAAGATTGTAGAGAAAACTGAGACAAAGGATTCAACCATTAACCAATTATCAGTGATTCAATAATAACAATAATTATGCAACTCACACATTCAATGTGATTCTTAAATATTGCCTAAACAAGTAGATTCTCAAAACAATAGTTGTAAATCGAAAGAATGGACCATCAAAAGACTTAACCTAAGAATGACCCATCAATGGAAATCACAACCACTTAATCAGAATCATATATTCAATTTCAGTTTAGTGCAAACAATCATAAAAGAATTGCAAAATTAAGTTAAATAGAAATTCCCACATAATAATTGGAAAAAAGGCTTCCTCCGTCGCCTCAACAATGGGGTTTAGCTCCTCATATTATTCACGTGCTCAAAATAGGTGTTCATAGCTCAAAAGTTCGAAAAACGAGAGAAAACTAATAAAGCAGCGGGTTTTATAATTGTGACAGAACCCACTGTTACAGAACCTATTGTTACAGAGAAACCCTAACAGATATACTTATTGGAAAACTGTTACGATTTGAAAGAAAAGGTGACGGTTTTTGGTCGTCTTCTTCCTATCGACTGTGTCTTCTCTGCTGCGATGAATAACGCCTCTGCAACCTTCGTTTTTGCTCTGAAACTACCCCAAACTATCTCCTAGGTCCCGATAATCCCTTGAGAGTATAATAGATGCTTTAATATATACCACAGGACCCAAAAATCCGAGAATATTTTCTTCTCTTTCACCTTAAGTTACGGCCAATATTCTTTCCTTCATTATCTCTTCTACGCGTCCTCCAAGTTATCTGATCTTTCCATCCTCTCAGTAGATTACCTAAGGACTCGATAGACTCAAATCTCCTCATAATATCTTCTTCCAGGCCGAGTACTTCATGCCCTATTTTATCGAGGAACATATAATAACTTCCCCTTTTTCACGATTCTTACCCAACTACCAACCCTATACGGACATAACAACTCAATATCAATCCAAACTATTGAAAGTTTCCAAGTAAATCTCCACCAAATTTGTTCCAGGAATAGAAAAGAAAAACGAATATCTTCACTTTCCATGTTTTCTTGATAACCACGATAATCTTCTATTTTTATGAATCTGCAACACTTATCAACCCTGTTTCAACGCCACAGGCCCATACCAACTGAAATCCATGAGAAAGTCCACGTAAAACTCGTCCAAATTCTTGTCAACAAAGTACGCAGGAGAAGAAATAATTCCCGCCAAATTTCGTATTTGAAAGGATGAAGATAGGATGCCCCTAACCAGAGTAGGGGTTCCCATAGCATGGGGTGTAAATAACACATCTAGGGTACAAACAGCAGTGAGGTTCCCCTTAGTAATTGAAGTGCCCCTTCTCCAAACTGAGAGTCCGAATAGTATGTGTCCTCCGGGTGCCTTTATCAACTTTTCGAGCCGATTTCTCCAAAAACGTTTATAGCCCCAAAATACCTACAAACATATAAAACACCATAATAAGTACAAAAATGGGTACTAACAATATAGAAAATCTAGATGAAAATAAACACAAAAATACGTCTATCACCTTGCCAATGAAGCATATGGCGCATATGCATTATTATGCCATGCTGTGAACTAAATATGCATAACCTTAATGTATTCCCGACGAAGAGGCCAATGATGCACATTTTTGCGCATCATTATCAAATGACCCTTTGGCATATACAGACTAGGCATTTCTTGGTCACGGCCTTGCAAACGAGTTAGTTTAGGTTGTTAGTTGTAAAATTGACAAACCGCGGTCATTCCTTGATCCCTTCTTCCTAGGGTATGTATGCAGCCACAATGAGTTGCATCATTGATGGTCTAGCACCTTGTCGCTCATATCATTTAATTGCGAGGTAATTGTGACAGTATGGTAATTCATACCATCTGGCTTGGTAATGCGATGCAAGAGATGACAATTGCCATACTTGATGCGGTAAGTTGTACATTCCTTGGATGCTCATACGTCCTATAAAGTCGTTCGACATAAGCATGTACCAATTGCATATTGGGAATGGCCAGGAAAGTAAGCTATATCGATATGCAAGTTAGCGGAGCTTGCATAAGCCATTGGCATCACAAGGATGGTGGAATACAAGTACGACATGAGAATGAACGATGCTCCATTAGCCCGATCAAGATCAGTGCATGCTTTCAGTAAATTCGAAGCTAAGTAAGAAAGCGAAAATACGCTTGTAATGGCCTATGTACAAGTCCAAGGCATGCCTTATGCCTACGCAAGACTCGGAAGCAAGTGATGCATGTAATAATGCGCATACATTAGCCTTTATGGCCTTGAACCCTTCACACGCAAGGGTAAATTGGAACAGTGTGGAAGCTAAGGCATCATACTTGCTGACCATGCTTGCAAAGGAAAATCGACGTACATTTGCCTGGCGCAAAGAGAAATTTTAAGGCCTAGCCACTAGCATCAGAGTGGCGCATCGGTGATTTATGGCCTGCGCGCCCTGACATGTCAAGCGTAAATTTATGATCCATCACATAGTATGCACCCGAACCTTCAATATCCAAATTCCAATAAGACACGGTCTTGTAATCTACATCTCAAGATACGAATTTAACAAGCACAAGTCTGGTAGGATCTTTACCATGGAGCTAAAAACTATCTAGATTTGGTAATGTACTATTTGTGATATTTCAATTTATAAAAAAATAATGCGAAAAAGAAATAACACAAGAAACTAGAAATTTTGTTAACGAGGTAAAACTGGATCTCGTCCAGCTTGAACACCACACTGTACTAAGCCACTATAAACACTAGCATACTATCACACTTCAAATTCGAATGTACTTGAGACCGAATCAACCCTCCGAGCAATTTAATTTCAGTCGTACTCTGTAGTCTCTTGAATCTCGCTAAACTCTACGCGCTTGATTCCCCTAATTGATGTTCTTTACATGCCTAGGATTTATTTCAGCTGAAGTGAAGACTTTAAATTACCTGCTCTAACATTTCCTTCAGATATATTTCAATCAAGGTAATAAAAATTTGTCTGTTTTGAGGTATTTTCAAGAAAAAAGAAGATATCAAGCAAAGCTCAATAATTAGGATAACTTCCTATCTTCAAAAGTCATAGAGATGGATTCTATCTCATAAGATCAATTTAAATCAAGTTTAGGTGTCAATATTGTGGAATTACAAACTGTGGGACGAAAAATAAATTATAATTTATGTTAATCTTATTTCCTAAGCTACAGCTCTTGAGTGGTCAAATGACAGAAGAGACATGCCTTTATAATATACAAGAACTACGATGATCAATATAATATTTCAGATATCAAAAATATATCAGGTAAAATATAGTCTTACCAGGCTTTACGGATCCCTTACCGAAGACTTCAAAAGTCATAACCAATTTATATTTCACGAAGAAACCTAAGTCTTTGGACTATCTGCAACAAGGACATAACATCCCAGGAAAAAGATTAGGTTGCAGAGAGTCCTCTATTTATAATGATGAAACATATTGTTGGATTGCTTAAAGTTCGAGAATTTTATTTATGGGGCAAATTTCGAAGGGGGCATGGGGACCAATAAAAAATCGACATTTGTGTTTCATTTTGTGACAGTTTTTAACAAATTAAGCTTAGGATCTTATACTCCCAAATCACCCTTCATTTAATCAAACAAATCTTGTTAGTTATGTAAAAATACTCAAAATTCACGTCAATCAATTATCTTAGAGAAAATTTTGACCAGTTAATCAATCTACTATTTCATTAATTGTTTTTGACCGGGCATTAAGATAAACCAACTATGTACAATTGGCTCTAGCCTAGCTTTGACCTTCAATCCTGATCAGATTATGGAAGCACAACAGACGTTCGTTTGTATCAGTATCATTAACCCAACCACTTGGGAACCATACCAATCCCTTTGTTTTATATAACTGTGATCCAAGGATTCTGATGGTAAGCATGAAACTAAAGTCAATACATGCATATTCTATAGCAAAGCGATGTGATTCTTACTTAAAAGAAGCGGGAAACCAACCATTACTTTCATATTGTTCGTCCTTTTTATTTAACTGTGAGATATGTTTTCTTCCCTTTTACAATCAGTTTGTTCTAACGCTAATTTAGGTTAGTTATTATACTTAGATAATTAATTGATGTTAATTTAGGTTAGTTACTATTCTTAGCCAATTAATTAACGTAAATTTAGTTATTATTTTAACATAACTACCGAGATTTGCTTGGTTTAACTGAAGGGTAATTCGGGAGTATAAAATCCCAACTCAAATTTGTTAAAAACCATCACAAAATAAAGGAAAAATGTTGGTTTTTTATTGGTCCCCTATGGCCCCTAAATTTGCCCCAATCAAAAAAATTCTCTTAAAGTTTTAGCAATTGTTTTTTGTGTTTTAGGAATTACTTTGATCCCAAGCAAACTTAACTTCTCAATATAGATTGATTCCAAAGAATGAAAACCATGTAAGCATGTGAGGAGTTTTCCTTGAGTTACAAAGAAGAATGTGCACCCACGTATTTATCGATTAAAGAACGGTGCACACAAGTTAGCCCAAGAATAACCAATTATGGTCTATGGACTACCAATCAATATTGGAGTTCAGTATCATCCAAAAACTAACCAGTTCGCCAACTTGAAAACTTGGTTAGCAAACTGAATAGGTTTTGGAGTTCATGAACATGCCAAAATTCCATAGTTCGTGAACTGAAAATTCAGTTCACAAAAACAAGAGTAAATTTACAAAGTGTCCAATAACACTTTAAAATTCCATAATTCGTGAATAGAGAAACCAATTCGTGACTTGTGCACCTTAGAGTTCGGTAACATCAATAAATTGCATGGTTCGCAAATAATGAAATAAGTTTATAAACTAAAGTATAATTTGATGTTTTTAGGCTTATATTTAACAGACATAGTTTCTTGAACAATAAAAATTGTTCTGAACCTCAAAAGTAATAAGACATATGAACATCCGATGCTTGAGTTCATGTTTTGAGATTTGTTAAGTACGGACTTGAAATCAAAACTTCTTCTTTGTAATCTGATAGATTTTTGGCATCTGGTTCCAAAATTTGTTGACTGATATACTGGATATGAGTAATTACTCTTGGCTTGAATTTTCAGTAGTTGTGCTATGGGGTATTTGGAAAAGACATGTGATCTTATGTTTAAAAAGATAAAATCAAATACTTATCGCGTTGTACTCTTTCCTTGTCAAGGTTTTATCCCAAAGGGTTTTCCTTGTAAAGGTTTTAACGAGGCAACATATGCGTGTCCAACACCGTATCACTCTAGGTATCACGGTGGTTTCAATCTTTTTCTTTCTTTTGTTTCGTTTATTTTTCTTTTTCCCTTTTCCTTGTAACAACATTTAATTTAAATTTTCTTATCAAAAAAAAAAAAAAAAATACTTATAGAAATGTAAACGTAATAAACATTATCATCAGTAGTGGCATAAGATATATAGATTTTGATGAAGAGATAACATTAATGGTAATGTAATATCACCGTCACCTGATTAGCTAATACCACATAGACAATGCCAAGATCAACATGGCTTTAACTTTTGACAAAAATAAGAAGGGCAATTTGGAAATATAGGCCTATTTTTTTTTGTTGCGTTTTCGAATATAGGCCTGTTTTTTTGAACTTTTTGAATATAGGTTTGTTTTGACTTCCATCCAGTTAAGTGCAAGGTAGCAGTTATCTCATCTATTAAAAAGTCTTATATACCCCTAAACCACATCTCCTTTGTGCAAGGTCGATTTCCCACCAACTAAAAACCCTGAAACCAATAACTTGGGAACCCTGAACCCTAAAACTTGGGAACCCTGAACCCTGAACTTGGAAACCCCCAATTCGGGAATGATGAACACAGAATTAAAAAACATGAACCCTGAACTCTAAACCCTTAACTTTTGAATGATGAACCCTTTTGGGGAATGATGTGACGAACCTGAAAATGGTGAAGCGATCCTTTACCGAGATCAACGAACCTTAAAAGGATGAAAAAGGTCAGCGTGGCAATGAGTAAAGGGTAAATAAGTAAAAATATAATGGGACTTAACCAAGATGGATGGAAAAGTGAAAACATGCCTATATTTGAAAAGTTGAAAAAAACAGGCATATATTTAAAAACTGGGTTTCAAATAAGCCTATATTTCTCAATTTCTCAAATAAGAATCAAGGTAATATATCACTAAATATATTACATCTAATAATGTAGGTGCTTTTATAGGATCGAGATGCAAATGTATTGCAGGATAAAAAAGACAAAATAAATAGAAGAAAAAACAACTTCATTAATCAAGTGGACACAACAGCTGAACATTCGCAAAGTGCAATTTGAGAGTAACATCTTAGAAGTTTTTGAAGCTACTAAAGAGAAAATCAATTTTTCCTTCCTCGTATGCAATTTGAGAATAACATCTTAGAAGTTCTTGAAGCTACTAAAGACAAAATCAATTTTTACTCCCTCGTAATAGCTCTTAGGAATTCTCCTTATCATATTAGAGCTCGCCTGGAAATACTTGGTACTACGATTATTGGGGGAACGATACCTAATTAAACATGAGGATCCTCCAGAATTCATTGCTCGTTCAAGAACTAAGATCCTTGGCTATGAAATTGAATCATTTTCGTATATCTGAAAAGAGCTTCCATATTCAAAGTAAGGAAGCTTGATTGAAATGAAGCAGAATTTTTCTTCTATGACTGATCGAGCTGACATGAATTTGACTTAGCCTACTATCAACTATAAGACTTGAGCCTTAATCTTACAATTATAGATGAAAATGTTGTAATTAGAGGCCAACGTTATTTTTTCTTTTATAAGATTAAAAGGACACACTACAAAAAATCTTAGCAAAGACCACTAAAATCTCGCAACTGCCCCAAATAAAACTGAGGCCAACACCATTGTTTTTTTCTTCCATATGATTAAAATGACACAAGAAGAACACAAGCCGCATACATCATATTTTTTTTGCCATAATTATCTAACTCATTTGATTTGATTTATAATTCAGTTTATGCGGTTCTGACTTATTACATCTGACTCAAAATAATTAAAAGGCAAGAAATATCAAAATGCGACTCATACATCTTCGAGTCAAACCTCGAATTAGATCCCAAGAACAAACGAGGTGACTGTCTCCCTAGATGGCAAACAAAATCGAAAGGGATTTTTAATAAAGTGGCCATGTTTTTGTAATGTATTTTAGAAAATGGCCGTTTTTTTGAATGTTTATATAAAGTGGCCGAAATTGACATTTTCCATCCTGTTTTCTTTAAAAAACGGGTAACGGTAGTTATAGACGTGGCAGTTATCCTACCTAGTAAAAGACATTTACGCCCCTCTTATGGACTGACTAGGTCCAGTTAGTTACATGAGCCATTTTTTAGCCAACTCAATGACTCGGACCAATTGAAGAACATCATTTAGGCATTTCTACGTACATGTTGAGTGTGTGAAAGGATGAATGTGTGATTGATTTGTAAACTTTTCCATATCTCCTTACCTGCATTGAAATCTTATCTAACACAAACTCATTGAAATCTTATCTAACACAAACTCATTCTCCTAAACAATCACAAACACTAATCGTTCATCGATCTTAAACCATTAATTACAAATAACCAACAGTAAAGCATCAGGTAAGAATGGGTTGATTTTACCAGGTAGAAAAGATGGTAGAGATGTTGCTCCTGTCGTGTGAGATGGAGAAACAGGTCACGACTTTACCTGATTCTTCTCGGCTTGAATACCCTATCCGCCGACATATAAACTTCTAATTAATTTTAAGAACAATCCACGATTATAGATCCACACATTTTAGCTGTAGCCGAGAAGGTTTTGCTCCCATTGTACCAGGCAAGTAATGAGACAGCTAGTGTACCTCTCGACCCTCCTACATTCAAACTATGCTAGCCAAAAAGAGCAAAAAATCTCTATTTCTCTTGACAGTTCAACAACTAACTTCTTGTCACCGCTAATTTTAGCATCATTTTAATCATAAGAAACAACGAATTCATAAGATGAAAATCAGACTATTACCCAAGGCTAAACCCCATCTCATGAACAAAATACCCATTGTAGAGATTGTCAGATCTATTAGCTAGAATAGGAAATCGGAGACTGATAGCATTTTTTCTCTTGAAACACAATATCCCTTTGAACCATTTTACCAAACATCTCTTGTGCCACATTCATGCTTCTCTTCCTTTCAAATGAGTAAAGCAGAGTACTCCATGTTGTGGTGCCTCCTGGTGATATATTAACTAGCAAATCACCACTATCACCAGTTTTAATGAACACCCATTTGTTTGACTTTGCAAACAACAAATTAAATCCATTAGCATGTCTATTCCATTCAAAACTATCAAACAAACCTTAATCTCATCTATTCATTATCAATTTCAACGGTAGAAGATCCCAACAAATTTACTGATTTCACGACCACAATCAGTACAAGATGCTTACAACTCAAACCTATATCAAACCCACCTTTCCAATTCATTTAAGAACTCAAATCTCTTGATTAATCTACTCTGTTAATCCATGAAACCAATAATAACAAAACTTTTTTGCTTCCCTGTATTTTTATTCCAACTAAAGCCGAAAACTTTGTCATTTCTCATTACAAGCTCCGTGTACCTCTCCATCTCAAAAAACTCTTCACACCGAAGCACAATATCTCTCGTATTCATGACCAGCCGGTAGCAAAGTTGCCTCCTGTTACACCCTAAAGAGAAAAGTAAGTTCGTAAGGGTGTAATGGTAATTTCAACACGCATAATTGACTAAATCAACGAGTTTGACCATTTTGGTGGGTCCATGTGTTATATCTAATAGAAAGGCCATATTCTAAAAGATTTAAATTTTTTGGCCGGTTTATTAATTATATGGATGGAAGCCGGTCAGTTTATTAAGTTGCCCAAATCGAAAAGAAGAATTGTCAACTAAAGTCTAAAACACCTAGTTATAAATTCGTCGAAACTCAGAAAGTAGAAAACCCTAATAAATATTTATCTCTCTTCCTTCAAATCTCTCCGCTCTCTTTTCTCCTCCTCGTTGCGGCCGCGGTGGTGTTTTTGCCAGTGACTGTGAAGATGATGGCGGCGAACCGGCGTTGGTGGTGGAAGATCCATATCCTAGCTTGAACCGAAGAGAAACTGAAGAGATTGAATTTTCACTTCATATCAAATTATGTTTTGGATCTGTACCTCAAGAGAATAATCATATCTTACATTTTCACTGAGCTATTTCCTGATTGGCTGAACTAACAGGTATAATTCTTTCTTGATTTGCTTGAAATTAGAGTTTCGGCTTCTTTAATCTGGTCGGCAGGATTTTTTTCGGTACCTGATTGACTCGTTCCCTTGAAGCAATATTAGTTTGTTTCTATGGATAATCTATTTATAATCTCGTTTGCTCAATTGTTGCAACTGAGAATACATTTATAGCATAAAAGACTGTAGATCTGAATCTTTCTATGTATTTGATTTTGTGAAATTGTTTGATTGAAATGCCGATGATAATTAAACATAGACCTGTAATGATAGCGGAGATGACCGCAAAATTATAACATCTAAGGGGCTGAGGCATATGGTTTTATGATTATTTTGTTATTTGTTGTGTAGTGGCTTCATTTTGTTCCGTGAACATTGTTGTTGTAGTTAGGTTAATTCAATTCTAGTGGCATATTTTTATGGTGAAGCAATAAAAATTGTTGCCCTCGCTATCCGGTGTTTCTTGTTATGTTGCATTTGGACGTTGGGTAACTACATTTTCGTATGTTACTTTTTTCAATAATAGTGTTGCAAGGATGATTTATGAACATTTCACATGTCAGACTTCAGAGATTTAAAAACAAGATTATGAGAAGACATTTCATTATTCTGAGCAGAAATTTGATTGCTAATGTACTGTGATTCTGGTAATTTCCTTTTAAAATTAAATGTTTATATATTTGATTATTGGAAATATTTGTTGTGTTAATTTAGTATAAGTCTAAATGATGAAGATGATTATACATAGACCTGTACTGATTGCTGAGATGACAGCACAATTATAACATCTAAGGGGCTGACTATTTAGTTGTCTCTAATGTATTTAAAACACGTTATTTGTCTCGTGCTTCTGGTTTTTGAGGAGTCTGATAAGATGGAGGTGATGATTCTTTCCCCAGCTGATCGACTAAGATTATAATGTGCGTTTTGTTTAAATCTCTTTCTCAACAGAAGAGGTTTTCCAAGCCAGTTCTCTGATCCATCTTTCCTTTCGAAAACATTTTTATCTTTCAAAAGATTTTGTTCTTGGCCTACATGTTTGCACATATGGCATATGTGATCTCATCTTCTTTGTTTGATTGTTTCTCAAGAACATTCGCAGTTACCGACTAAGAGCTTTCGCCAGGCATGAGAGCTAATGCTGCTTTATTCCTTTCTTGAATGTCTGAAACATTTTGTTGTATATGCCTGAATCTTAGAGTTTCGATGATGATAAGTTCTTACTTTATATCGAATGCACAAGTGTCAGTAGATTGATTTGATAGGGTTAATGATGATAAATGTTATATATTTTAGTGATTTTAGCAATGATCCAAATGTTACTCACACTTAAGCCTAAATCTGGTCTTATGGATCTATTTTCAAAACATTTTTGTTGTTGTTGCCTAAATTATTGGTGTTATCCTTTTGTTTAAGATTTTCTTTTGATTATGTAGCTTTTAGAATTTCTTAACAGAACGCCAATTCGAACACCCTCAAAACATCCCCCTCCCTTT
Organism: Papaver atlanticum; assembly: GCA_023531105.1. Taxonomy (NCBI): domain Eukaryota; kingdom Viridiplantae; phylum Streptophyta; class Magnoliopsida; order Ranunculales; family Papaveraceae; genus Papaver; species Papaver atlanticum. The sequence continues at coordinate 3,845,079 of JAJJMB010001184.1, forward strand.
AAATACTTTTTCTGGTGGGTCTCATGGCTTTCGTGTGAGACCTACCATTCTCTAAAATGGGTATAAATTGCCTTTTTTGAGAATGATGTTTCTCACATGAAAGTCATGGGACCCACCAGAAAAGCATCTCATCTCAGGGGGTGTTTGGAGTACTGTATTTTAAATTGGCGCTTTCAAAGAATTTTCCACAAGTTAATGGACTTAAGAGATTTTGGAAACAAGATGAGAAGACATGTCATTATTCTGAGCAGCTACGTATTTTTAGTTGTCTCCAATGTGCCTAAAAGTTTGTTATTAGTTTTAGAAGATTATCTTTTTAAAATTTGCTTATTTCTAATGTCATTGCCTTGTGCCCCTTGTTTTTTGAGGAGAATGATAAGGCGGAGGTGGTGATCATTTCCCCAGCTGATCGACTAACATTATAATGTGCGTTTTGTTTTTCTTAACAGAAGAGGGTTTCCTGTATTCTACGTGATGGTTGCCGTTTCTCGCAGTCTGGTAGCAAGTATTTCTTACATTAAAACCACTTGATTTGTTTTACTGAAGGAATAAACACCTAAAGGAAAGATAGGATATGCATGTGGGTGGCTTACACAGATAACTGAATCCTACTACCGTTTTGAGTTTTGACCTTTGCACATTTTCACTCAAAGGTGGAGTGATGGTAAACTATTTTGTGACAGTTGTTTTATGTATAGTAGATCTATTGAGTTTTTAGTCTTTTTATCTTTTATCAGGAGCTGATTCAATTGGCTCTATACTGGATACATCTCCTAACCTAACCTATCTTTCATTTAGTTGACTTCCTTAAGTTTTTTTCTTTAGCTGTTTGAGTGGCCCAGCTCTACATCTATCTAAAATCTGCTTTTTCATTCCTTGGATGTCTGAAACATGTTGACAAACTTTTCTTTGTAATTCTCTTCCTTGAATTTTCTTGACTCTCTATTGCCTTCTTTTTATAATAATCGATCTATGAATCCAGCTTTATCAGTCTGATATACAATGCACATGTATTAAAGATTTTAAAAGGGGAATGTTGCACACACTGATGCCTAAATCTCGACTTATGGATCTACTTTAAGAACTTATTTGTCGTTCCTTCCTAAATCATTATTGTTCTCTTTTATTTTAAGATGTTTCCTCAATTTTGTGGATTCGTTTATGTTTCTTTTGATCAGGGAGTTCTCGTAAACTCTTAACAGGGCTCTAATTTATACTCTTCCAAAACCTGCCCCTCACATGAAACTTACAGGGCTCTAATTTATACTCTTCCAAAACCTGCCCCTCATATGAAACTTTTTTGGTTGGTCCCATGGCATTCGGGTGGGACCCGCCATTCCCCAAAATGGATAATTATTGGGTGTTTAAACTGGCAGTCTTTTTAGAGTGGCTGACCCGGTGTAAAATGAATAACCCTTTTTGGGAATGGTGGGTCCAACACGAAAGCTATGGAACCCACCAAAAAAGCATTAAATGTGAGTGTGCGGTTTTGGATGAGTGTAAGTTTGATTGTGGCGTGCATTATTTCTTAGCCCTGGACTTTCTGTTTCCTTCCTAGTTTAAACAATTGATGTTTTCAAAATCAAAATTGAAGTCTTAGTTTAAAACCGTCTTTTTGTCTTTTTAATTTATGATTTAGGGATTGCGGTGATGACTCCATAATATCAAGCTCAACAGACCGGATTGCAGGTTTTTCTCTGTCGAGGAAATATTTGCGTGTCGATAACCTGCTGATCTGAGTAATGTCTTTTTAGTTTATCAAATCTCAATATGTTTTTACAAATCTTGCTTTATTATTTATTTTATTTTTGTTATTTTATGGGGAAATTTAAATAAGATGGCAATGAGGATAACAAGCTCCCTCTTCTGAAACAAAGCTGAGGACAACTGCTGGCTGAATCGAACCTAATACAATCGCCACTACTGAGTTATCTTGTAAACTCCCCCGAATTTTCTATGGTTTTATTGATTTAGTTTCCTTTGATAGTCAATTATACAGATGAGGATGAATGTTACATTTTCTGATAAATCAAAAAACGGGATTTGTGGTTGGTATAACATAAACGAATCCACAAAATTGAGGACTCCCAATCAATAACATAAATTGAGCCTGCCAGCTATTATCAAGCAATTTTCTTTTGTGGATTTGTGGTTTTCAGAGATTGGATTTTCACTTCAGCTCAAACTACGATCTGGATCTGTAACTCAAGAAAAATAATCATATCTTACAATTTTACTGAGCTAATAGGTATAATCCTTTCTTGATTCTTTGAAATTAGTGTTTAACCCTAATTGATTTGCTTTAAATTAGGGTTTAGGCTTCTTTAATCTGGTTGACAGGATTTTTTTCAGTACCTGAGTGACTCGTTCCCTTGAAGCAATATTAATTTGTTGCTATTGATAATCTGTTTATAATCTCGTTTGCTCAATTGTTGCTGCTGAGAATACATTTATAGCATAAAAGACTGTAGATCTAGATCTTTCTGTGTGATTCAATTTAATTAAATTGTTTGATTGAAATGCCGATGATGATTAAACATAGACCTGTAATGATAGCGGAGATGACCGCAAAATTATAACATCTAAGGGGCTGAGGCATATGGTTTTTATGATTATTTTGATATTTGTTGTATGTTATTGGCTTCATTTTGTTCTGTGAACATTGTTGTTGTAGCTAGGTTAATTCAATTCTAGTGGCATATTTTTATGGTGAAGCAATAAAAAATTGTTGCCTTCGCTATCCAGTGCTTCTTGTTATGTTGCATTTGGACGTTGGGTAACTAATTTTTTTTTCAATAATAGTCTTGCAAGGATGATTTATGAATATTTCACATGTCAGACTTCAGAGATTTTGGAAACAAGATCTATGAGAAGGCATTTCATTATTCTGAGCAGACACCAGTGGATTAGATGTGTTGTTGGTTCAGAAATTTGATTGATTCTGGAAAGAATGTGAGTGTGTGGTTTTGGATGAGTGTAAATTTGATTGTGGTTTGCATTGGTTCTTTACTCTGCAGTTTCTGTTTCCTTCATAGTTTAAACCAAAATCAAAATTGAGTCTAAAACCGTCTTTTTTTTTCTTCTTTTTAATTCAGATTATAATTGCAGTTTTTAGGGTTCTCGATTTGTGAAATGATTATTGATTTAGGGATTGTGGTGATGACTCCATAATATCAAGCTCAACAGACCGGATGGCAGGTTTTTCTCTGTCGAGGAAATATTTGCATGTCGATAACCCGCTCATCTGAGCAATCTCTTCTTAGTTTGTCAATTCACTTTTTTTTATCCTTTTTTTTTGTTATTTTATGGGGAATTTAAATAAGATGGCAATGAGGATAACAAGCTCCCTCTTCTGAAATAAAGCTGGGGACAACCACTGGCTGAATCGAACCTAATACAATTGCCACCACTGAGGTTATCTTATAAATTCCCCCGAATTTTCTATGGTTTTATCGATTTAGTTTCTTTTGATATTCAATTATACAGATGTGGATGAATGTTAAATACCCTTGAGGTTAAATAGTGAACTTCTGAACCTGTCATCTACTTTTGACATTAGTGTTTGATATTTTGATATTTTTTTTTTTAATCTTTTGGTGTTCCGTACTGTTTTTTTCTTTTCTTTGGGCATTGAGATTTGATTTATTTCGAATCATCAAGTGATGAAATGTGAAAGTGATAATCTTAGGATACCTTCCTACAGAGTGTAAGCCAATGCTGTGAATGAGAAAAACATTTCTATTCTGATGATGATTTATAAATAAGTCCATTCTGTATCGTTTTTGTTTTTGCAACCTTATGGTTACTGTACAAATGCCTCAATTGACGAATCAAAACTAAAAGGCTATGATGGTATTGTCGCGCATGCCTTTTTGACACTGGATGTGTAAATTGGTTTATGCATTGGATATGATGTCGCGCAAGCAGTTCGATTTCTTGCATTCTTAATCCTCAAAATTGATGGAAAACTTGTATAGCTAGTCTTTAATGTTTTCCAATAGAATATAAAACCCGCCATGTGAAATGTCTTTGTACGTGTTTCGTGGCTTTGTTTATGATGATAAATCTAAGGCTTGTTTCTCAGAAACATTCTCAATTGCTGACTAAGAGCTTTCGCCTTTCGCAGGGGTTGAGAGCTGATGCTGCTTTATTCCTTCCTCGGATGTCTGTAACATTTTGTTATCTTTTTTTGTGGTGATTTTTTCCCTTGTATATTCTTGAATGATGTGCTGTTGCATTCTGACTCGAGAAGGTTGCTTTTCACAAAATTCAGCCTAGTAGCAGAGCAGTGAAGATGAAAATTTGCTCATTTATGTGGAATGGTGCTTATGACCTCCAAATCCTCAAGTTCTTTGGTTTGGGCTGTAGACAGGTAAAAGCTATTGAAGCTAGGCAGATTTCTTGGGCTTTGCCTCCCTATTCAATTCATAATCTGTTGTGATAGAGCAACTAGAGGTAATCTAGGACCAGGCTATGGTTTCATCATCAGGTGTTCTGTGGGAGTTGTTCTGGAAACTGTAGATGGAGGCGTCGGAATTGCTTTTAACTTGCTATCTGAAATTCTTGCCGTCAAATTTGGTTTGGAATTGATTTGTCGGAGAGGTTTGCACAAAGTTTGGGTAAGCTTCCTTGGACAGTGATCTCAAGGTGGAAAACTATCAGAAAGGCCTATAGTTGAGTGGCAGTCACCTTCTCTGATCTCCACACTGAAGCTCGTCTAAAAATCTATATCTCTGGAGATCAGATCACTAGAGATGATGTAAAGATTTTTGCTGCAGTTTCAGAGGAGAGGGAAACTGTGAGATGGAGACTGACATGAAGAAGCAATGCTGATTGCTGTGGACACTGTCATCGAGGAATGCCTCACATTGGAGCCTGCCAGCTATTACATCCAGAGCTGTTCGGATAGTGATGCCTTCAACAAAATCTAAGACCACTGATGTTGCATTTAACCAAAAAAAAAAAAGCGTAATTACCAACCTAATTCTTGACATTTTTGGTTCTAGAAATTTTTGAGAGTTCATTCTTATCCGTTAAATAATGCTGAAGCAGCTTGCAGGTTGGTATACATCTGACTCAAATGATTCGTCTGGGTATACATCTGCCTCATTACATCATAATCTGACTCGTTATGTTTGACTCAAAAATTAGTAGAGTTGCAAATTCTTTTTGGTTCTAGTCAGATATGTATGTGCCTAGCGAGTCAGGTACAAAAAGATACTTGACTCAAATAACCTCTAATCAGATGTATGAGCTGAGTTAGATCTCGAGTAAGACATCAAAAGAGCTGAGTTATATCTCGAGTATAAGACATGAAAAATACTCCGAGTTTAAAAAACAAAGATTGACGTCTGATTCACTCCGATTTGCATGACGAGTCAGATTCAGATTTTGAGTCAGACTCAAACAAATAAGGAGAAGCTCGATTCTGAATGGAACCATTTTTGGCACCCATTATTATTAACTAAGTAAGCTCATAAATGTAGTTAGGATGCTTCCTCGAAATTCCCTGTATAGATTTTTAACACTTTCCGGACGCAAAATGAAATTCTAAACTACAATATAAAAACAGCCTTGGCATCCGACTTTTTCCCGCTGAAGGAAATTTTTGCTCTTTCTTGGTATCTCAGCCCCATCCCAAATATAGTACTACTCCACTATATCTGTTCTCTGTCGCTTCACTGCATTTCTGTCTATAAAATCATTCACTTCACCGTCTCTCTCATATCTCACTCTATAGATCCAGAAATTAGCAAGGGTTTATAAATTTAATTAAGATTTAAACTAGAGATCCACACTGATCACTTCTCTAGTTTCTGTTTTACAATGGGTGGAGGAGGAAAAGCAGTAGGGATTGATTTAGGAACAACATATTCATGTGTAGCAGTATTTCAAAATGGCCGAGTTGAAATCATTGCTAACGATCAAGGAAATCGAACTACTCCATCTTATGTTGCGTTCAACGTTTCATCGGTGATGCTGCTCTTAATCAAGTTGCTATGAATCCTATCAACACTGTTTTTGGTAAGAATTTCAAGAATTTACATTTAATTATCTAATATATTTCATCATCATGTTTCTTATTTTACATTTGTATTTCTTTCTGTTTGTTATTTGTATGATAAAATACAAAGATTTCGGTACATTTGGTTAGTTGGTTATGTCGTAAAAACAAACCACACGACTCGAGTCTTGTGAAAGACATGATAAGGTATAGATCAGTGTCTTGCTGGTATTAGAGAATGTTAGCTTTGATCTCCAGAATGATCTGCTCAGTATCGTTTTCTTTCTCATTCAGTTATTTCTTTCTTTCCATATTGTCCAACAAAAGACGTACGGAAGGAGGTTCCATATGAAATTACCCCTATGATATAAGCTCTTTTTGTTGAAACCTAGAAACAGGTCTTTAATATCACCACATTGAACCCAATAAATCCCAAAACTAGAGAGAAAAACATCCAAGATCTTTGCCGCTTCTATTAATTAATTGCTAGATAATATTACTGGATGAGTTCGTTGCTTTTTAGAGTTAGCATCTTGATTCCGTTTTCTGAGTTTGTTTTTTTTTGTATGTAGATGCGAAACGTTTAATTGGTAGGCAAATGAACGATACCACGGTTCAGAGTGATATCAAGCAATGGCCTTTCAAAGTCACTGCTGGTGTTGACATGAAGCCCAAGATTCAAGTCAAATACATGGGCAAGGTTAAAACGTTGTCAGCCGAGGAAATCTCATTCATGGTTCTCATTAAGATGAGGGAAACAGCCGAAGCTTACCTTGGTTTAACTATTAAGGATGCTGTTGTCACAGTCCCTGCTTACTTCAATGATTCTCAGCGTCAAGCTGCTGAAGATGCCGCAAAAATTGCTGGAATAAATGTACTGCGTATCATGAATGAGCCAACGGCAGCAGGAATTGCTTACGGTCTTGATAGGAAGGCGACTAATCCAAACACTATAAAGGCGACCAATGTTGTTGCACAGAATGTTGTTATCTTTGATCTTGGTGGTGGTACTTTTGATTTTTTCGATACTCAACATTAAAGAGGGTATCTTTGAAGTCAAGGCTACAGCCGGAGATACCCATCTTGGGGGAGAGGATTTCGATAACAGAATGGTTAATCACTTTGTCCATGAATTCAAAAAGAAGCACAGCAAGGACATTAGTGGAAATCCTAAGGCTCTTAGGAGGCTGAGAACATCTTGTGAGAGGGAAAAACATCTTTATTGTTGGAATTTTAAAACGTAACTTTGCTCGTATAGAGCTCCTAAGAGAGCAAGACTCAACCTCTCAAAACTCTCTTCTTATTATTAACTACTTTCGTTACAATTACAAATGAATGTATCATTGCCTATTTATAGGCACTACAAGATCGACTACCGTATTGCCTAGAATACTCTAGAAAACACTAAAACTTTGCCCCTCTAGGACCTTCTTTACATAACAATTTGACTTTACAACCGTTCACACTATAGAACTTTCTAGACACGACCTACTCTAGCTAATTCTAGAGTTTTCTAAATTATTTTACTAACTGACCAACTAAATGACTCTTTAGTGGTCACAACTTCCGTAATTCATTGTGTAGAGTTTTCTACACTTCTCTGACTTAATCTAGACAAATCTAGATTACAAATTACTATTTCCAACATTCCCTCCTAATTTGTAATCTCCATTACATTTTATAGTTTCGATCTTCACCCAATTTTATCATTCATCTTTTACTTCTCATGCTCGTGGGGTAGTTTCTCTTTTTCCATGTGTCCGTGACATTTCTTCGCGTCGACATCGCCTCATCTTCTCGTAGTGTCTCCAAAGCTCCGGTTTTCCATCCTCTTTTCTTCCAGCTAGCTTACCACTGTGCTAGCCTCTTAGTGGGTGCATTCCCACCATCACGGCCTTTACTCGGCTCGGCCTTTACGCGGCCTTCCGTCAGCCTTCACTTGGCTGTTCTTTAGCCTTTACTCGACTACTTTCGTCACGAGTAGGGGATTAGCATCTCGTGAAAACATGGCTTTTCTCCTGCCATGTTTGAAAGTGCTCTTCTTTGCACTTCCTACCACTTCTATTTTTTCTTTCTTCCTTTCTAACTCTCACTTCATGGAGACGCTTTCATCATCACAACAACTTTGACATAACTTGGACTTTCTCACGAGCGATATCTTCCTCTTCTCATTTGCTCATTCCATCTTTTCTTCTTTTACGTAGATATATGGGTGATAACTTTAATATGTGATCTTCACTTCACTTTCGCATTTTCTTTAAACTCCATAAGCATTTTGATTCGCGCAGCTTACACGCCCCATATGGATCGAACCTCCGCTCTGATACCATGTTGGAATTTTAAAACGAACTTTGGAGATATACGAGCATGTTGCTCGTATAGAGCTCCTAAGAAAGCAAGACTCAACCTCTCAAAACTCTCTTCTTATTATTAACTTCTTTCATTACAATTACAAATGAATGTATCATTGCCTATTTATAGGAACTACAAGATCGACTATGATAGACGCATTTATGTGTCTATTTTCATCTCTATTGTGTATATTGTTAGTACCCATTTTTGTACTTATTTTGGTATTTTATCTCTTTGTAGGTGTTTTTGGAGAAATAAGCTTTTGCGACGAAATTGGCTCAAAAAGTTGATAAATGCAACCCAAGGGACGAGTGTTATGCGGACTCCAGCAACGGATAAGGGGTAACCTTTCCCCTTCAGGTTCAAATTCTGAATTTGGGCGGGAAAATATAAACACAATCCTGGCAGTTTTGGTGATCGTGATTTGGAGGAGTTTGAGGTCGACTAAACCTCTGATTTTCATAGGGTAGACTCCTTATGGGTCTAGGAATCTAACATGGGTGTTGAAATCGATTAAACTGGGCTCAATCGACGGATTTTTATCTCAACAGCAAAATATGGAAAGTCACGTGTGTGACCGATTTTAGGAAATTTTAGAGAGATTAAAGGGCTATAAACCTTCCCAAAGATTGGTATCTATCTAAGGAAGAGTTTAGAATCAAAAGGAAAGCTCAGAAACGCGTAGAAATTCTAAAACAAGAAATTGCCGCAACTTTGCCGTGAAGAGAAAGGAAGAGATTTTGGAGAGATTTAATCGCTCTTTTTGATATAAATAGATTGGTTGGGTCATATAGAAGGGGTGTCGAAAGTTAGAAAAAGTTTAGAACACGACAGAGCCGAGAAATCAAAGGTGCAGGAAACCGGGTTCTGCTGCTGCTGAAGAACACGAAGAACATTGACCCACACGGAACAGTCGCAGACGAGTGTCGTTCTTCAACAGCAGAACCGATTTATCGTTTATTAACAGCACTTCATTGTAACGGTGATTTCCGTAACGCCAGAAAAGCGTTGCAGATTCGCTGTATTATTATTTCTCTTCAATAAAAACACTTTTTGAGCCATGAATCAATCTTTTGAGCATGTTTTTACCATGAGGAGCTAAACCCCAACACTTGGATGACGGAGGAAGCCATGTTTCACAATTGATGGTACTTATAATTGATTCTTATGACTTTTTGCATTGCTTTTCAATCGATTTATGATTTTCGTTGATTATTTGTGATTTTGTTTGATAGTGTATGCTTAGTCTAAGAACTTTTGATGCACTATGCTTATGATTTACATCTAATGCTTTATAAAATCTACTTTTGGCAAAGGAATAGAGTCTATAAAAGAGCTAGTATTGTTATGAATCATCGTATGAACCAATTGATCGTGAAGTTTGGTGGAATCCTAAGTCCCAGTCTCTCGTAATATTGATATCATCTTTGCTTATTTGCTATTTTAATCGGAATATAAGTCTAGAATCGAGTCTTCACAAGTCCGAGTTGAACGAACTCTACTTATCACTTTTTACAACAACATAAAATCACATCAGACTACCGTATTGCCTAGAATACTCTAGAAAACACTACAACTTTCCCCTCTAGGACCTTCTTTACATAACAATTTGACTTTACAACCGTTCACACTATAGAACTTTCAAGACACTTTCTAGACACGACCTACTCTATCTAATTATAGAGTTTTCTAAACTAATTTACTAACTGACCAACTAAATGACTCTTTAGTGGTCACAACTTCCGTAATTCATTGTCTAGAGTTTTCTACACTTCTCTGACTTAATCTAGACAAATCTAGATTACAAATTACTATTTCCAACATGTTGATTCGCGCAGGAGTTGATTTTCATGCATTTTGAGCTTCAGTGCAAGCTGCTATTTTGAGCGGTGAGGTTAATGAGAAGGTGCAGGACTTGGTGTTGTTGGATGTCACCCCTCTTTCTCTTGGTATTGAGGTTGTCGGAGGTGTTATGAATGTTATTATCCCAAGGAATACAACCATTCCCATCAAAAAGGAAAGGGCGTATCATACAAGCAAGGACAATCAACATGATGTAAGAATTTCCGTGTATGAGGGTGAGAGAACCAGAGCCACTGACAATAACTTGTTGGGTGAGTTTGTGTTTCATGGCATTCCTCCAGCACCTCGTGGGATTGCTAAATATACAGTGTGCTTTGATTTGGATGCAAACGGCATATTGAATGTGTCTGCCCTGGACAAGACAACTGGGAATAAAAATCAAATGACTATTATCAATGAAAAAGGAAGATTGTCTAAGGCTCAGATTGATAGATTGGTTCGGGAGGCTTTAAAGTATGAGTCAGAAGATGCGGAACACAGGAATAAGGCGGAGTCAAGGAACTCCTTTGAGAATTACGCATACGACATGAGGACCACGATCAATGATATCAAAGAAAAGCAGCATCAGATGATAAGAAGAAAATTGTGGATGCAGTCAATAATGCCATTCAATGGTTGCATAACAATGAACTAGTTCACTCAAAAGTTACAGATGGCAAGATGAAGGAGTTACAGAATGTATGCAACCCTATCATAGCTAAGTTGTACCAGCAGGGTTGTACTGATAATGGTCCTTTAAAAAGATCAGCTACCAGTGCTGTACCAAAAATCGGGAAAATCCAGAAAATCTTGAGATCGTTTGGTTTCTTCTGATCGCGCTTTATGGCTCGATTCGGCATAGTTGGTTTCAAGGTTGTATTTGTCAGTGATTTCTTGGCAGATAGATATAGTTTGTTTGCTCTGAACCTTTGATGTTTTGTTTACGTACGTAGATGCTGTTTTGGTGACTGGTAGCTGCTAAATATCCTAGAGAGCATCATTTTACTTTCACAAAGCGCGCCTCGGGGCCAACCAAAGTCAAGGTCTAAATAGTGATTTGCCAATGTCTTGAACCCTTCAAAACAACAGTAAGACATTTCAATGGCATTAGTTTTTGAAGTACTTCCAGTTAATATAGGCCTGTCGGATAAACTGCAGATGTGTTTCAATGATAATTTGAGTTCCTAAATTAACCTAGCTATCACTAAGGCTACTTGATTTCTTCTCCCGAGGGAATAAACACCTCAGGAAAGAGAGGATATGCATTGGGCTTATAAAGGTAATTGAATTTCTAATACCTATTTATATAGTTTAGCTGTAAAACTATAAACTCTACAACTTCACACTCTCCGATAGTGTTAGTGTTTCTGGTTCGCTTAGTTTTGTCAACAGCTCGTGTCAAAATATATAAATGCCACATTTCTCCGGTCATTTTACTATTATGTCAACCTTCGGACATTATTTTTTTTTAGTGCTTTTATCTCCTCTCTTCAAGGCAAGCAGGCTTAATTGAAATTTTTACTCTTTTTTGGTTCACCAAACGGATTAGAGACTAAAATGTTAAACAAAATAGGGACTGTTTAGTTAAGAAAATATAAATAAGGACTGAAATACTTAACAGAATAGGGATTTAAAATAATAATATATGAAATTGTTTATTTACAGAAATGCCATTTTTATAAAAAATAAAGATAAATATTTTAAAACTTTGTATCTTCCAAATGGTACGTCGGATTTTTGAGAATTTTATATATTTGAAAAGCTCTTTCAATCACCTACGCAACGAGTACAGACAACCATATCAAATTTTTACTTTTTAATATATTTGTAGTTCTCCGAAAAAATAGCTATAATTTAAAGGTAAATTGAAAGAGCTTATGTACTTTTTATATGTTGCTTATATAATGCTCAAATACTTCACTTGATATACTATAAAATTACTTAGAAGAATCTATAGAATTTAATTTCGATACGAAAGATTACCCTTGTTTCATTAAAAGTGATACTTTAAATTTTTTTTCCTTTCCATTTTTACCTAATATTAGTCTAAATTGAAAAGTAAAATGAAGGTACCACATTTCAGAAATGGAATGAAAAATTAATATTGCCGACGTGCATCGCACGTGCTCATTACTTGTGGTTGTAGTTGTTTTTGATTAGTTTTAAAATTTGTCGAGTTCAATTAGTATGAATGACGACGATGGGACTACCATTGTAACTGCAGGAAATTTTACGGTACACCCAAATGATCATCTCCAGTAGTTATTCAAGTCATACTAAACATAAACTCACAACTTTGTTATGAAGATGATGATATTTAGATTGAACTTTACACAAACCCTAACTCTCAAAATATATGCTCTCTCTCCGTATAACTCTCAGACTACAAAATAATTCAACCCTCTTTACATTGTTCTCTTGCCCCTTATATAGGCATTTACATAATGGATGACAACTAATTTAATAATGGTTTATAGCTAATAAAGCTTTCAACTTCGCTTATATAGGCACGAAAAAATGAAGTTTTGTCGAGAATTCATCTCGAACTCCTACTTTAAGCATTTTTGTGCTCTGGAGAATTCTCCAGGAGTTCCAATCAAATAGACGTTGTATATTTCAAATCTAGTGAATGCACAACATATGGGCATATAAGATGGTTCACATATTCCTGGATAATATAAACATTCACTTAAACGATTGACCACTTTCGTCCTTATTGAGCAAATGCATATGACATGGTAATTCTTGTGATAGGTGAAAATATCAGGAATTTGTATGTAGTTATCTATACCTAGTCTTTCATACAGATTCGAAGTAACCGCATCTACTAGATGCACGTCGACTCCTCAAAAAACTGCCAGACAAATATCAAAGGAGTAGTTGCATCCATAACAGGAATATGTTTCTTTGTAATCCATCTCAGGTTTCCGTGAAAGATTTTGTGCAAATACTAGTTGACTTTGATTTTCTCACTATGCACACACACCCACATGTAGCCACCATGGGTTACATTATCATATGTCGGAACTATAGACACTCTCCTGTGGCCAAAAGTGACACACATTATCGAGTATTCGGAATGCAGTTCCATGGATATGCATTTTTTTGGGAAATCGTTATTCCGCTTGGATCTATCCTTTCTAGTTCGACCAATCATTCAATTGATGACATTAGTCTATAGAGAGTGGTTTAAAACCAACAACATCTATGGCAATATCAGTGGATACTTTGACTATGTCATCAACAATCATTGTATTACGATCGCAAATTTCTCTATTGCATGATGCTTTATTGGGATCTTCTTATTTTAAAGTTCCACAGCCATTGCAGAGACGTTCTCTTAATAGGAGAACTATATTCAGAAAATTCATATCCTCCTTTGATAGTCTCTTTTTGAGAGCACTATCTCTTAATGATTGTGACTGGTTCTTCCTTTTAGGAGATGCAAAATATTTTAAATCAAATAGTCATCCACACTCAAGGTGTATTTTAAGTGACACACTTGCTACTACACTTACAGCTTCTCAAGGAAGTAACTTGATTTGCAATTTCTGAAGATATCAAATCTTCGGCATGTCTTCTTTTGTGTAAAACATCCAGATAAGATACATACTGGTTTATCTTTGTGCAAACCAGGATACTTCACGTCGTTTTTCAGGCGACAACCTTTCCTCCCCCAAACGGTAAGAATACTTTCTCATCAAACTTGCAAATCTTGTAGTAGATTAGTAACAACAGTGGAATATAGCACGTCTCAAACGGAAAACATAACGATATTTGATTTCATGAGTAATAAGTTCAAAATGCTTTATGAATGAATTAACTAAGCCATTCAATGAATGCAAAAGAACAATAAGATACTCACCACCAATGCCCATAGTATCACTAGGATGATACCACATCAACGACTAACAAGCGAGAGTTTCATTTAAAATCTATATGAGTATAAATACACAGTTACCACCCAGGTTATATGTTGAGTCATTTATGACTACCATACCATACTTCCATCAGCATGATTAAGTTTTTGTGGAAATTCGTTGTCAAAAACCTGGCGCTGAATAACAAGCGACCTTAATTTTTCTCATCACGCTTTCTGATAAGCATAATATTTGAAACCGATGCTAAGACTACGGTCCCAAAAGCGTACACAAGGGAGAAAACACCTAAATGTGGACTAACTGACTAGGGTCCATACCTGCCAATCATATAAACTTTGTCAATAATTCCTTTGCAAAAGGGGACATACATCCACAATGATTTCAGTAGCTACTCTGAACATTATCGACAATAAATTAATAATTCTCTAGAGCATGCATGAGGATATTGATAGACGCATTTATGTGTCTGTTTTCATCTCTTTTATGTATAGTGTTAGTACCCATTTTTGTACTAATTTTTGTATTTTATCCCTTGTAGGTGTTTTTGGAAAAATGGGCTTTTGCGGCGAAATTGGCTCGAAAAGTGGTTTTTGCGCTCATGGGAGAAAATTACTAAGGGGCACCCAAATTACTAAGGGGTATCCACTTGCTATTCGCACCCCTGGTTCGGATAAGGGGAGGTCATCCCCTTCGTTTGAAAATTCATTTTTGGCGGGATAACAAGACTTCACGCTGCGTAACTTTTTGCAGCGATTTGGGTGCAATTTTGTTGGACTTTTTTCACGGATATGGATCATTATGGGTTTGTTATGATTAAACAGGGATTGTGACTGTGTTGGAGCTAAGTGAAGATTATGGGAAGATATATTCTCCTACAAGTTTGTTCCTATCAAGCTTAGGAAGTTTCAATAAACAGAAGATTGTGTATAAGAGAAATAAAACGGGTTATTCAAAACTTGGCAGCAAAGAAAATAGTTTATTTTTGGGGAAGATTTAATCGAGAAAGTTGCGCATGTTGAGTATATATAGGGTGGTGAGAGTCCTAAGAAGGGTTATGAACACTTTGGGGGAAGTTTAGATCCTTAGAGAAGCGGAAAAAATCAACTGGAGGAGAACGCGTTCTACTGCTGCTGCTGCTGCCGGAGAAGACGACGAAGAACATAAGAAGCACATACAACAATCGCAGAGGAAGACCTATTTTCAGTGACAACGAAGTTCTATCGTTCCTGTCTGCAGTCACCGAAGCCTTTCAGCAACGATTCAGTCTTCTTTTTTAGACCTTCAGCGACTACAGTGTATTCTTTTACTCTTTTAATCAACTTTTGGGGTATAAATATGTACTTTGAGCAAGTGATTAATATGAGGAGCTAAACTCCTTAGCCGAGGCGACGGAGGAAGCCATTGTTCCATGAAAAGTGGTATAATTCTATTTTAATTATTTTTTTGCAGTATTTTTATATGATTATTTGCATAGAACTAATATAGGAAAATTGATTTTTATTGAGTAGTTGTGAGTTGTTTTGATGGAACATGCTAGGTTTTAAAACTTTTGATGTTTCATGCTTTGTGTTTACAACTATTACTTCAAAAATCTATTAGAGGAAAAATATTAAAATCACTTTAAAGAAAAAAATTGCATGAATATTGATTAGAGTTTATCACTTAATTGGTTAATGATGGAATCCAGAGTCTCGGTGTTTTTTATATTTTTGATACAACTTTATTTAATTATTGAGTTTAATTTGAGTCTACAAAATCCTTCACAAGTCTTAGAGTTCGAATCTTTTTACTACTACAACTACAAAACACATCAAATTTTGGCGCCGCCGACGTGGACTTGTTTTTAGGGTTTTAGATTTATTTTTATTATTTTGTTCTATTTTACGTTCTTTGGGTATTTTTTTGTGTGCTACAGGTTTTGGAGCTTAGATCGAAAAGAAAAAGAAGTTGTCAAGGAGTTTGGTGATTTCATAAAGACTTGGAGCTAAAGCTTAAAGCGAAAAGAACGGAGAAAAGACGAAGATATTTTATTTTATTTTAATTAGATTTTTTTTTTTTTAGAAATTGTAAATAGGACTTTATTTTTGTAAATTTTTATTTTTGAACATTTTTTTTTATTATTTATGTATTTTTTTTTTTTTTTTGGACATTGGACTTTAGACTTTTATTATTTTTAAACACTAAGGAAGGGTTAAAATTAAATATAAACTGTTTGCAGGGAAGGACGACGATTACGATATCGTCTCGGCCCCTCGGGTTCGCACATTGACACAGGAGTCAGTGGCCCGAGTCGACTACAACGGTTCTTCGCCCATCTGGTACGGGAGGTAAACTTTTAAACACCCGCGAATCCCCTGTAAGCGGGTTTACTGTCTTCCTTAAGGTGCGTATATGCTGAGGAATTGAATACGGACATTTATTTTCCTAGTAAAGGGAAAGGCCTGGCCATATAAGATAAGAGTTCGGATTTCATCACTGTTCTCTTCTTGCCCGCTTTAGGAAAACGATACCAAACGCGATCCCAAGCCTAAAATCTTGATTAGAACGAGACCAATAAGGTAACGAGCTTGTAGGAAAGTCGTTTGAAAGGACCGTATTGGGTATCTTGTTAGCCTAACTCAAAGTTCAGGAAGATTACTGTAAGTCGATTAGAGCCACCTTGTAACCCAGGGAAGCGTTGCCAAAGAGGTGGGGGTATCAAAGCTCTTCTGAGCTTCCCCTACTTCTCTTCGACTTACTTTATTCGGATCGTTCTAGAGAGGTTTGCTAAAACTATACCCAGTTGCCTTTTGGGAGATTAGAAGCTTGTCTAAAAACAATCTAAGTGGAGCCATCATGCTTGTTGTTTGCTAGATTTTATAGGTTTGATTTTGTCGAGTCAGCCTTGTTTGTGATTGTTTAGAATTCCCTTGCAATTAAGAATGTCGAACAGGTATGATAGAAGCCAATACAATGAATATCCGACTGAGTTTCAAAATGGACATTATTCACACTACGACCATAGTGTAAATAGTGGTTGGGAACACCAACCTTTTGAAGGTTATGGTTCATACCATGGTGAGCCCAATTACTATCCACACACACACCGGTCATACGAGCAAGAAAATAAGGATTATTATAGTGCTAGTACCTCGTCTTTGGACAATACAATCAAATTGTTGAAAACTAGTCCTTATTATGATCCTTCTGTTCCTATTTATGATCCTTCCGTATCTTTAGAAGAGTCTCTTAAGCAGTTAACTGAGCAAACAAATAGGTTTATGTTGGAAATGAATAGACAAACTGCACTATTGAGAAAACTTTCTATAGAGGAATCCCTCAAGCTGATGGCTGAGACGAACGAAAGACTTGCTCGAAATAATCTTAATTTCCAATACAGTGTTTCCAATAATACCCTTGAAAATAATGATAGTTATTTGCATAATCAAGATGACGAGGTTAGAATTGGTAACACTACATGTTTAGATGAGGTTCAACCATTTCCATGCTATTATAATGACGATTATGATGAGGATAGTGTTGCTGAAGAATCTGAAATATGTAGGCATAGTGATCAGGAATTTGTTACTCCAATTGAGCTTTATAATGATAATGTTATTTCTAGTTCAAATCCAAATAATTTTAATAATTATTCACTTATTCAAAAGGACGAGGATTTGTCTAGAGATATCCCCGTTTTAGACGATGTAGTATTTCCTTTTGATTACGAAGCCAATAATGGTTTAGAGGAACGAGTTTATTCTGAAAATACTGTTTTATTGTCTAGTGATTTAGAAACAATAGTCTTAGACAAAGAAAATGAACTCGTAGAGATGAGTGAGGATGAACTTGACTTAGAAGAATCAATTGCCTATTTTCAGGAATCTGATGACCTAGAAATTAGGGAGATTGTGGCTAGTCTAACTAGAGACACTGAAAACTCTAAGTTTGGGGGTGATTATCATTCTCCATGTGCTTTAACTCTCAGAAAGTACCCTCACTTAGGACTTGATATCTGTGCCTCGACCATTTTACAAGATTACCTTCATACTCGTTTTCCCGAACCTAATGATGTTCAGGAAGAAGTTCAGTCGTTAGAAACCCATCCTCTGGTTGATGTGGTTTGCCCAGGCCATGATACCCAGATTGACTTTGTTTTCCCACCAAATAGTTTTCTTCCAACTGTGGGAACGTTTATATTCCAAATGTGTCGAATATTAAGTTGTGAGACTAAACCTAAATACTTTAGGAAATTAGAATCGACACATTTGCTTAAAAATGACCATCACTTTTATCGTGGTCAATTGTGTAAGTCAAATTTGATTGACTTTAAGGATCCTCAATTATTCAGGTATTTATTATGTGCTTCTAATTTTTTATTTGAGTTTTTTCAGACTCTAGGACCTAATAATTCGGATCCCACCTATGAAGAAACGCAACCAATGAAAATATTTTATTTAGACCCTTTCATAGAACCTAAACCTGAACCACAATTAGATATAAATTTCTTAATCTGGAAACTAGGTAAGGGCATGCTAGTCTTGTTCATTTCGTTGGTTTATTACAGTTTCCTTTGGTCAGCTCTATTTGGTTTTGAAGACCCACAGTTATTCCGACTACTGTTATACGATTCGAGGTGACTAATCCCTTCGAATGTCTGGCTGAAGACTTTAAACTTAACACTTCTTGGGGGGTAACCCATGCTCATGCAACACGGTAATATCTTTCCTTAACTCTTTTGCTTCAAATGGTAACAGTTTCTCCTTGTTCATGCTTTTAATTTTATCTTTAGAACATTGAGGACAATGTTAGATTTAAGTTTGGGGGTATGGGAGAAACTTTTTAGTTGCATTATAAACTCAAGAGCCTAGAAATTTATGCCTATTAAGGATGGCACTAACCAATCTAAGTGGATGTAAGCATTTTTGTTTTAGGAGTTGAGAAACCAATCTGACTAGATGGAAACATCTATAAGAGTCTATTCATAAAAGCACGGAGCTCAGGTGTTAGAAATAACATGATAGTTTCACCGTATCTCGGAATCATCTTATTACTTCTGTTTTTGTTTTTTCAAATTTTTATGTTGATGTCTGCTGGGTTGAAATAGAGTGATTGAGTTACTACAAAAAAAAAAAAAGACCAATTAGACCAATCGGAATAAATAACACTTGGATAGCAATATGTGTGTGTTCTCCCTGTCTCCGTCGCCTAAACAAGCGTGGAATGCAGGATCCACGGGAATTACCATGTAATCTGCTGACAAGAAGCATGCGCTTGGATCCAAAAGATCTAATCATGTCGTTAAAAAAATAAAATAAAATAAAGGTTTATTATAAAGTCGACCACTGGTTCCCTTGTATATGCCAGCTGTGTTGATGTAGATTTAGGATTGTCGACCACTGGTTCCCTTGTATATGCCAGTTGTGTTGATATTAGTCCAGACCAGTATCTCAATCCACTAGGTCATAGGTTCATCTTGGCATTGAAGTCCATTCGCAACCATCTATTTCTATATCCATCTTCTTAATCTATTCATGTGATTTGTTTGATTCTGGATATTGATGTCCATAGTGCGACTATTTGAGTAGAGCTCTGTCACTTATATATGAATTTAGTATGCTTGAGTGCAAACTCGTATACAATAATTGGAATTTCGCATCAGGGTACTTCCTCCCGTAATCAATAAGTATGCCAACCAAGGAGGTTCTTTAGTGCATTCCAAGGTTTTGCGTAGATAGCTAGGGTCTGGAGTAAAGGTTTTGTGGGTACACTTCTGGTAAACCCTCCCGAGGCTATAACTCGGCCACTAGGGCCACCTAGGGGTTTAAAGGCTTGTTGCACATGCTAAGTGCAATCGACGATGCCTGCGACAGTTAGTTAGGATTTTATTTTTTGTAATTTTGATTTTCTCTGGACTAGCAAATAATAAGTTTGGGGGTATTTGATAGACGCATTTATGTGTCTATTTTCATCTCTTTTATGTATAGTGTTAGTACCCATTTTTGTACTAATTTTGGTATTTTATCCCTTGTAGGTGTTTTTGGAAAAATGGGCTTTTGCGGCGAAATTGGCTCGAAAAGTGGTTTTTGCGCTCATGGGAGAATATTACTAAGGGGCACCCAAATTACTAAGGGGTATCCACTTTCTATTCGCACCCCTGGTCCGGATAAGGGGAGGTCATCCCCTTCGTTTGAAAATTCATTTTTGGCGGGATAACAAGACTTCACGCTGCGTAACTTTTTGCAGCGATTTGGGTGCAATTTTGTTGGACTTTTTTCACGGATATGGATCATTATGGGTTTGTTATGATTAAACAGGGATTGTGACGTGTGTTGGAGCTAAGAAAAAGGAAAGATATCCTGTTGTTATGATTAAACAGGGAAAGGAGTATTTTTGGCAATTCTGAGTTTATATTCGGCAGATAAGTGAAGATTATGGGAAGATATATTCTCCTACAAGTTTGTTCCTATCAAGCTTAGGAAGTTTCAATAAACATAAGATTGCGTATAAGAGAAATAAAAAGGATTATTCAAACCTTGGCAGCGAAGAAAACAGTTTATTTTTGGGGAAGATTTAATCGAGAAAGTTGCGCCTGTTGAGTATATATAGGGTGGTGAGAGTCCTAAGAAGGGTTATGAACACTTTGGGGGAAGTTTAGATCCTTAGAGAAGCGGAAAAAATCAACTGGAGGAGAACGCGTTCTGCTTCTGCTGCTGCTGCCGGAGAAGACGACGAAGAACATAAGACGCACATACAACAGTCGCAGAGGAAGACCTATTTTCAGTGATAACGAAGTTCTATCGTTCCTGTCTGTAGTCACCGAAGCCTTTCAGCAACGATTCAGTCTTCTGTTTTAGACCTTCAGCGACTACAGTGTATTCTTTTACTCTTTTAATCAACTTTTGGGCTATAATATGTACTTTGAGCAAGTGATTAATATGAGGAGCTAAACCCCTTAGCCGAGGCGACGGAGGAAGCCATTGTTCCATGAAAAGTGGTATAATTCTATTTTAATTATTTTTTTGCAATATTTTTATATGATTATTTGCATAGAACTAATATAGGAAAATTGATTTTTATTGAGTAATTGTGAGTTGTTTTGATGGAACATGCTAGGTTTTAAAACTTTTGATGTTTCATGCTTTGTGTTTACAACTATTACTTCAAAAATATATTAGAGGCAAAATATTAGAATCACTTTAAAAGAAAAAAATTGCATGAATATTGATTAGAGTTTATCACTTAATTGGTTAATGGTGGAATCCAGAGTCTCGGTGATTTTTATATTTTTGATACAACTTAATTATTGAGTTTAATTTGAGTCTAAAAAATCCTTCACAAGTCTTAGAGTTCGAATCTTTTTACCACTACAACTACAAAACACATCAGATATCCTAATCCAATGGTACCAAATTTCATTATGTGGATATTCTCCTTCATGAGATATCAACGCAACATTTATGGATATGCTCCTCGTATGGAGAAATATCAAGTCATAAACTCAAACAAAATATGGATGTTATATGAGATTGGCATATATATCAGGTTTTCGTCTATGCTCTTAAGAATATTTTTCAGACGAAACAATCACTGTGATCCATGGCATTCCTTGCAAGGTCGACTTTAATTATGCCCGAATCTAGCTAGCGCACTCCTGCTAAATTTAGCAAGGAGTAATCTTCAACACCTCAGACATTTATTGGTGTGAGAATTTAGATGAGACATAATTGGAGTTAACCAATATCGTCGACGATTCTCCCCCTAATCCTTAGGCGTGAATGTCTCATCAACAGAACATTCAGTTCCGCATGAATCCACCTATCGAGGGAGCAATTGGGTGTTGTAAACTACAATAACACACAACCCAGGAGAGATAACTGATCACGTTTCCTCTCTCGTTTACTGTCCAGCTGGAATAATATAAAGAATTTACATTGCCATGTAAAATTATCAGTAAACTGTGAAATAAATTCTGTGAACATAGACATTATCTAAACATCAGTTCCAGTCCTGCCAAGACGACCGACTGAGATTAACTATAATGAACGGCACTTCAGGTGCACGTACCGTGTCTTTTACGTCACAACGATATCAGGGCTCTACCAAGCTCAAAATGGCTTATTCAAACCATTTCTTATGCTACCGTGCCGTATTTTTCCACTTCTGGTGGTACGGTACTCATCAGGTTCTTAAACCCGAGAACTACTGTGGTTCCCATATTTAAATATGCAAACCACAATTGCATTTTTCCTCATTTGTCATGTCTTTTCATTTTTCAAAAAATAGACTAATATTTGCACATATACTGCTGCAAATTTAATTGACCAAGCAAACCTCAATAATTAGGATAACTTACTCTCTTCAAAAGTTATAGAGATGATTCTACCGCACAAGATCAATCTAAATCAAGTTTAAATATCAATATTGTGGAATTACAAAATCTGAGGCGAACAACACTTTGTAATTTATATTATTCCTATTTCCTAATCTATAGTTCTTGAGTGGCTGTATTACAAAAGAGACAAACCTTTAGAATAGATAAGAACTACGATGATCAATATAATATTTCAGATATCAAAAATATATCAGGTAAAATATAGCCTCACTAGGCTTTACGAATCCCTTAGCGAAGACTTCAAAAGTCATAACCTAATTATATTTAACGAAGAAACATAAGTCTTTATAGGATAACTCTATCCACAACCAGGACACAACATCCCAGGATAAAGACTCTAGATTGCAGGGAGTCCTCTATTTATAATGATGAAACATGCTAGATTGCTTAAAGTTCGAGCAATTGTATTTTGTATTTTAGGAATTACTTTGATCCCAAGAAAACTTAACTTCTCAATACGGATTGGTTCCAAAGAATAAACTTGTCTTGGAATTTGAGTTACGTAAATCTCTAAGCATATCCAATAAAATCAAGCGAATTCTTGAGTTTGGTGAATGTTTCACCGAATTTTAGAGAAATCGTCACTGAATTACACCCGCATTTCATAGTTTTTTTTCTTCCGATTATCCACCAATTTCACTGAAGGTCCATCAACCAAAGTACTCATCTTGAATGTTATTTGTCAAGCAATCACAATATTGTTTGCCCTTAC
Organism: Papaver atlanticum; assembly: GCA_023531105.1. Lineage (NCBI taxonomy): Eukaryota > Viridiplantae > Streptophyta > Magnoliopsida > Ranunculales > Papaveraceae > Papaver > Papaver atlanticum. Next base: position 3,868,244 of record JAJJMB010001184.1, read on the forward strand.
TCGTTTTCACCCGGATTTCATCCATTTCCTCGACTGTCCATCAATTTTACCAAAGGTCCACTGATCTTACACAGTTGCATCGAATGTCCATCAATCTTACTCAATCACACCGACTTTACCTGGATTCCGTAAATTTCTCCAGTTATTCATCTATCTCACCCAATGTCGCCCGACCCATCTCAACTTCACCTGGGCTTCTTCCCATTAAAAACCCATAAAAGAATTCCCTCCATAAACATATAATCCATCAAGATGAATCGAGCGTTTATTTGATCATCATATCTAGTTTTGGAGATTAAATTTTCACGGGATTGGGGTTTCAATTTTTTTTGTTAGATCCGGATTCGGGAGAGCTGTTTGTGTTTCCATGAAATTGAAATGAAGATAAAGAAATGGAAATTGTATTATGAATTTAGCTTATGGGTATTTTTGCCATCGAAAAATTTAGTTTTGGACTGAATCGTTCAGAAAAGGATCAACTCGTTTTAAATTTGATAAATTTGGATCTTTCAATACCAGACTTAAGAGGGCAGGACTAAATTGTCTAGAGCCCAATATCTATGGGATTAAACGTTAATTTCTAATTTCCAGATTTAGATAGAAGCCAAATAATTTTATCAGGGTGTTGTCAATGACAAACTAGGTGACTGTCTCCTCAGATGGCAAATAAAATCAAAAAGAACACTGGTCAATTAAAGTCAAAAAGGTCAAATACCCTAGAATGCTAAAAACGCCTATTATAAATTCGTCGAAACTCAGAAAGTAGAAAACCCTAACTGAAGAGGAAAAAAATATTTATCTCTCTTCCTTCAAACTCTCTCCGCTCTCTTTTCTCCTCCTCGTTGCGGCCGCGGTGGTGTTTTTGCCAGTGACTGTGAAGATGATGGCGGCGAACCGGCGGCGGTGGTGGAAGATCCATATCCTAGTTTCAACTGAAGAGATTGGATTTTCACTTCAGCTCAAACTACAATCTGGATCTGTAACTCAAGAAAATAATCATATCTTACTATTTTACCGAGCTATTTCATAATTGGCCTAACTAACAGGTATAATTCTTTCTTGATTTGCTTTAAATTAGGGTTTAGGCTTCTTTAATCTGGTCGACAGGATTTTTTTCAGTACCTGATTGACTCGTTCCCTTGAAGCAATATTAATTTGTTGCTATAGATCATCTGTTTATAATTTCTTCTGCTCAATTGTTGCAATTGAGGATACGTTTATAGCATAAATACTATAGATTTTTCTGTGTATTTGATTTAATGAAATTGTTTGATTGATATGCCGATGATGATTAAACATAGACCTGTAATGATAGCGGAGATGACCGCAAAATTATAACATCTAAGGGGCTGAGGCATATTGAATTGATTTGTTTAATTTTGTGTTATTTGCTTCACATTGTTGTAGTTAGGTTAATCAATTCTAGTGGCATATTTTTGTGGTGAAGCGATAAAAATTTGTTGCCCTCGCTATCCGGTGCTTATTGCTATGTTGCATTTGGACGTTGGGTAACTACATTTCTGCAAGGATGATTTATGAAATTTTCACATGTCAGACTTCAGAGATCTTGGAAACAAGATCCATGAGAAGGCATTTCATTATTCTGAGTAGACACTAATTGATTAGATAATTTAGAGTGGTGTGCATTAGTTCTTAGCTCTGGAGTTTCTGTTTCCTTCCAATTGCTCTTTTCAAAATCAAAATTGAGTCTTTATCGAAAACTGTCTTTTAGTCTTTTTAATTCATATTAAAATTGCTGTTTTAGGGTTTTCGATTTGTGAATTGATTATTGATTTAGGGATTGGGTGATGACTCCATAATATCAAGCTCAACAGACCGGATTGCAGGTTTTTCTCTGTCGAGAAAATATTTTCATGTCGATAACCCACTGATCTGAGCAATCTCTTCTTAGTTTATCAATTCTCAATCTGTTTTTACAAATCTTAATTTTTTTTTTTTTTTTTTCTTCTTTTCTTTCTGTTATTTTATGGGGAAATTGAAATAAGATGGCAATGAGGATAACAAGCTCCCTCTTCTGAAACAAAGCTGAGGACAACCGCTGGCTGAATCGAACCTAATACAATTGCCACTGCTGAGTTATCTTATAAATTCTCCTGAATTTTCTATGGGTTTATCGATTTAGTTTCTTTTGATAATGTTAAATACTATAATCCAACACTTGATCTGAGGAATTTGTTTCCCTTGAGTTTAAATAGTGAACTTCTGAATCTGTCATCTAATTTCGCCATTAGGGTTTGATTTTATGATTTTTTTTTTAATTTTTTAGTATTCCATACTGTTTGTCTGGTAATCCAATACTGTGATTGAGAAAAACATTTCTATTCTGATGATGACTTATAAATAAGTCCATTCTGCTTCTTTGTTGTTTTTGCAACCGTCTCTGGTTATTGTACAAATGTCTCAATTGATGGTACTGTCATGCATATGGCCATCATGCTTGCACATATGGCCATCATGCTTGCACATATGGCCTATGAGATAGTTGCAATTTCCTACAGTTTTCATCTCCTTTCTTTGATAAATTAAATGATGGATTTTTTACTATTTTGTTGTTGATTGTTTATGATGATGAATCTAAGGCTTGTTTCTCAAGAACATTTGCAGTTGCCGACTAAGAGCTTTCGCCTTTCGCCCCGCTTGAGAGCTAATGCTGCTTTTTCCTTCCTTGGATGTCTGAAACACGCTGACAAACTTTTCTTTGTATTTTCTTGAATCTCTTTTGTTGCAATTGATCTTCAAATCCAGCTTTATCACAGTCAGATGTACTGCTATTCATAGTGTTGCTGATGATACACCCTTACTTGATTTTGTTGTTTGATTTGTAACATGTCCCTAATTTATACTCTCCTCCTCCTCCCTCACATAAGACTTTTTTTTGGTTGGTCCCATGGCTTTCATGTGGGACCCGTCATTCCCCAAAAGGTTAATTATTGGGATTTCAAACTGGCAGTCCTTTTATAGTTGACCAGGCGTAAAATGAATAACCCTTTTTGGGAATGGTGAGTCCCACATGAAAGCTATGGGACTCACCAGAAAAGCATCATATGTGAGTGGGCGGGTATTGGAGGTGTTTAAATTTGCTGTCTGTTTAAAATTTTTGTTATAGTTATGTACATTCTTTTCAAGTCCAGCTTTATCATAATCTGGTGTACTATTCTTTTGAGTGTTTACTATGATTTGATCTTTATATTGAATGCACATATGACGATATAGGGCTAATGGTGTTAATAGTTTGAATTACAGTTCTTCTGAATCTTGTTGTTCTTACAATATAGTGCTAATGGCAAAGAAAAATAAGAATTTGCGTAACACTAAAAATAAGAAATTAATTTTAGAGGATTATCTGTTTAAATTTTGCTTATTTCTAGTGTCACTTATGCCTCTTGTTTTGAGGAGAATGATAAGATGGAGGTGATGATCCTTTCCCCAGCTGACCGACAAAGATTATAATGTGCGTTTTGTTTAAATCTCTTTCTCAACAGAAGAGGTTTTCCAAGCCAGTACTCTGATCCATCTTTTCATTTTTATCTTTAGAAAGCATTTGTTTTTTTTTTACTTAAAAATTAAACTTTTGTCTATGCAGTTCATGTTTAGTTGTTTACACATATGTCCTACAGAATAGGTGCAATTTCCTGCAGTTTGATCTACTTTTTCTGACAAATTGAAAGATATACTGTAGTTTTTTTTCGTGTAATCTTTTTTTCAATTTTTTTTGTTTGGTGTTGATTGTTTGTGTTGATGAATCTAAGGTTCGTTTCTCAAAAACAGTTGCAGTTGTCGACTAAGGGCTTTCGCCTTTCTCCCGGGCTTGAGAGCCAATGTTGCTTTTTTTTGTTCCTTGGATTTCTGAAACATTTTGACAAACTTTTCCTTGTGATTCTTTCCCTTGTATATTCTTGAGTGACGTGCCTTATTTTTATTCAGCTTTATCATAATCTGGTATGATTCTCTTTTGAGCGTTGAAGATGGTATGTTCTTACTGTATTTTGTTGTGACTTCATCTTTTCACCGAATGCAAATGTGTTGATAGGGCTAATAACGATAAATTTTACCATAGTGGATTTCAGTTAGATGCTATTAATGACCTGAATAATACACACAGTAGCCTATATCTGGTCTTATGGATTTATTTTCAGAACTTATTTCCTGTTCTTGCCTAAGCCGTTGGTGTTCTCCGTATGCTTAAGATTAGGGTTATTCTCAAAATTAAGTATTTGTTTGTGTATCATTTGATTAAGTGGCTTTTAGAATTTCTTAACTGACCCCCGACTGAAACTCCCCAAAAACAACCCTCTCTCTTTAGATACTTTTTTTGGGGGTCTCATGGCTTTTGTATGGGACCCACTATTCCACAAAAGGTTAATGAATATCGTATTTGGGAATAGTGGGTCTCACACGAAAGCCATGTGACCCATCAGAAAAGCATCTTATGTGAGGGGGCGGTTCTAGAGTAGTTGATATTGGCGTTTCAAGAATTTATGATGCAATGACGAGTTGAAGCACACGGGAGTGTGTATAGTGCAGTGGGAAAGACCTAAAAATCTTTGCCATGAGCCTTTAACCAAAATGACTTCTCCCTCCACTGAGCTTCAACTATCTATATAGAATTTCTTCTCTTTCTTTTTTAAGTAGTTCATCGCACAATCCCTCTTTCCTTAAGGTGTAGCTTGTATCTCATCAAGACCAACTTGATTAGGTTTTCTGAGGGAGTAAACACCTTATGGAAAGAGTGGGGGTTAAATATATAACTGATTTATGTGTATTTGATATTTGCTGTACGTGGGCTTCATTTGTTCTGTGAACATTCTTGTAGCCAGGTTATTTTATTCTAGCGTCATATTGCTATACTGAAGTGAATTTTTTTTTGTTGCCATGTTATCCTGTGCTGCTTGCTACAAGAATGTTGCATTTGGACATTGCAAAACTTCTTGGTGTGCTAAATCGTCTTGTGTCTAAACTATTTCATATGTTATTCGGATTTTAAGTGGTCTTGCATGGGTGGTACAAGAAGAAACAAGAGTTTGCAGAACAGGTGAAAGATATTTTTAGAACTTGGGTCTGATGTATCGTTAACTAATAGTCTACATTTTGCTGTTCATGGTGATTCAAATTTAGTGTAAGATTGATTGCCGCCGCCGACTTCACATAGACCTGTAATGATTGCGGAGATGACCGCACATTTGAACATCAAGGGGCTGAGGCATATTGAGTTTTTATCCGAAGTACTTGAAAATTTGTTTTTTTCTTTAGACCATTATCTTTTGAGATTTAGCTTCTTTCTGGTGTTACTCTTTTGTTGTGCTTCCAAGTTTTTTGAGGAGACTGATGGGTGGTTGGAAGTGATGATCCCTTCCCCAGCTGATCGACTAAGATTAGAAGATGATGGCGGCGATGGTTGTGGTTGGCTTAACTAACTGGTAACTCAAGAGGATAATCATATCTTACATTTTTACGGAGCTATTTCATCATTGGCTTTTAACTAACAGTTTCTTGATTTTCTTGAACTTTTTGTTTAGGCTTTTTAAATCTGGTCTACAGGATTTTTTCTCAGTACCTTGTTGCTAATCTGTTTCTAATCTCGTTGCTCAATTTTTGCATTCTGAGAGAGAAACACTTATAGCATAAAAGACCATAGATCTTTCTGTTTATAGCATGATAAAAGACTATAGATCTTTCTGTTTATTTGATTTAATGATTTTGTTTGATTGAAATGCCGATGATGATTAAACATAGACCTGTAATGATAGCGGAGATGACCGCAAAATTATAACATCTAAGGGGCTGAGGCATGTGGTTTTATGACTATTTTGATGTTTGTTATATTATTGGCTTAATTTTTTCTGTGAACATTGTTATTGTAGCTAGGTTAATTCGATTCTAGTGGCATTTTTATTATGGTGAAGCCTATCCGGTGCTTCTTGTTATGTTGCATTTGGATGTTGGGTGACTACATTTAGTATGTTTTTTAATAAAAGTCTTGCAAGGATGATTTATGAATATTTCACATGTCAGACTTCAGAGGTTTTGGAAACAAGATCTATGAGAAGACATTTCATTATTCTGAGCAGATATCTTTGTAGGTGTCTCCAGTGTGCCTAAAAATTATTATTAGTTTTAGAAGATTATCTTTTCAAAATTTTGCTTATTTCTGTTGGCACTGCCTATTGCCTTTTTTGAGGAGAATGATTAGATGAAGGTGATGATCCTTTCCCCAGCTGATCGACTAAGATTATATTGTGCGTTTTGTTTAAATCTCTTTCTCAACAGAAGAGGTTTTCCAAGCCAGTACTCTGATCCATCTTTCCATTCTCCGTTCTTCTCTTTTGAAAACTTTTGTTTCTTTGTATCTTAAATATTCGTTCTTACTTTTATTTTGTTGTTTTGACTTGATCCTTATATTGAATGCACATGCGTTAATAGGGAATATTTTCTCAAAATTAGGGATATCTTTTGATTAGGTGGTTTTTAGAAATTCTTATCTGACACCCAACACAATCCCCTCCAAAACAAACGTCTCAGTTTAGATACTTTTTTTTGGGGGGTCTAATGGCTTTTTTGTGGGACCCATTATTCCCCAAGAGGACTAATGAAGAACTATTTGGGAATGGTGCGTCTCACTCGAAAGCCAATGGACCCACCAGAAAAGCATCTTGTGAGGGAACGGTTTTGGAGTAGTTGAAATTGATGTTTAAATAATTTTTCATTCTATAGTTAAAAGTGAATTAGGCTAGATTTTGATGCGATGATGAGTTGGAGCACGGTTTTACTCGATAAACTTAAAGTTTAGATAGATAATGTTGTCTTACACCTTGGTAAGATTTGTGTTAAATTTTTGTATTACTTGGGTTTTACTATTTTTAACTTGGTTACCTAATATGAGAAATATAAGAATTTTCCTTCAACAGACGGCAAATCTAGCTGTATCATAATCTGGTATGCTACTCTTTTGAGTGTTAATGGTATGTTCTTACTTTATTTTGTTGTTTTGTTGTTTTGACATGATCCTTATATTTGAATGCACATGCGTTAATAGGGCTAATGAGGATAAGTTTTATACCTTGTTGGAATTCAGATCTGATTAGTACACACAGTTTCCTAAATCTGGTCTTCTATTTTTAGAACTCATTTGTTGTATTTCATTACTCTGAGCAGACACAAATCTAGTAGACATGTCTAATACTTGTCAGTTTATTTGATTTGTTCTATTTGATTTGTTCAAAATCTGTCTGCAAAGAGGAAACAAGAGTTTGCAGAACAGGTGAAAGATATATTTTAGAATTTGAGTCTGATAAGTGTTTTTGCAAGTATCATCACAACCATCCATATGTTATGTTGTTGTGATGCTGCTAGACCAAAAATGAGAGCAACGCGTGATCGAATTTTTTATTGTTAAGTAATGTTCTACATTTTTGCTGTTCATAGTGACTCAAAATTTAGTGTAAGGTTGAATGCGGGTGTAATGATTGCGGAGGGGCTGAGGCATACTGAGTTTTCTCCACAGTACTTCAAATTTTATTATTTTCTTTAGAAGATTATCTTTTGAGATTTAGCTTCTTTATAGTGTCACTCTTTAAGTCGTGCTTCCTGTTTCTTGAGGAGACTGATAGGATGGATGGTTTATGATGATAAATCTCAGGCTTGTTTCTCAAGAACATTCACAGTTGCTGGAGCTTCCGCCTTTTGCCGGGCTTGAGAGCTAGTGCCGATTTATTCCTGCCTTGGATGTCTGCAACATTTTGTTAACTTTTTTCTTTGTATTTCTGTTGCTTGTTTGTATATTTTTTTGATCTCAATTGCCTTCTCTTTTGCTTGATCGATCTTTAAAGCCAGCTCTTTAGAGTATTGATGATGATTTTTTTTTACTTCTATAGTTTCGAATGCGTAGGTATCAATTGATCAGATTAAAAGGGATGATGATGGTAAATTTATATCTTATCAGTGATGTGAATGTTACACACACTGAGGTTCCAAATAGATTTGCAAAGTTCCAGTCCAGATAGATTTGCAATTGGCTCATTTTCAGTCTTACTTTGTAGTCTTTGTTATTCTTATTTAGCGATTCCATTCACACCATGTGTTATTATTACTTTGCATTTTTGTTCCTTTGTACTTTTTCTTTGTTTGGTAGGGTTGTTCTATTCATAATTTTGATCTATGAAATATATTTTGTGTTTGACCTTGAAGCAATTTTGCTGTCTTTGACGTGCCTGGTGGAAGTTTATTTTTCTTTTACCTGCTACAGTAGAACCTCTAGTAGCATTACTTTTGTCTTTTAAAAAGGTTGTGTTTAAATTCTTGATTGAACAGTGTGGTGTTGCAGGGGGGAATAGGAAGTTGAAGACTGATTAATCTGATCTGAAACAGTGACCTAAAGAGACTATGTTGTGCAGCTTTATAGAACTAAGATCTGTAAAACGGATGATTGTCAGTAACTACTGCAAGTTCCATCTCCATCGACTTTGCGGTTTAACCTAATGGTATGATGGCGCATTTGGATGGAGATGTATCTAACGTTACGTGTTTCTATGAAAATTTGAGTTTCTGAATTACCTATCCCTGAAGCTACTTAATTTGTTTATCCCTGAGGGAATAAACTCCTTAAGGAAAGAGCGGATATGCATTGTGCTTATAGAGGTATTTAAATTTCTAGTACCGTAATTAGTTAGCTGTAAACCTGTATAGCTTAATACTCTTTGGAGGAATGATTTCAGCTCCAGTTTTTATAGGGAACTACATTTGTGATATTTAGTGTTGCTGCTGCCACATTTCTCTGGTAGCTTTACTAGTAATTCGAATCAGATATTTTCTTTAGTGCTTTTATGTGTTTAACTATTTTCGATTGGTGTGAAAGTTTAGTCAGTTAAATTAGTAATGATTGGGTATAAGACCGCACAAATTGAACTTCTAAGGGCTGAGGCATAGATAACCATGTCGCATTTCCTTAAAGCTTCATGTTTTTTAATTGCTCTGGTGGTATATATACATATGTTTTCGCTTAAAGCTATAACAATAGTTGCCCTTTTTGTCATGATTTTCTTGTTTTTTTTTGAAGATTGTTGGAACTTAAGAACTTAAATGTGAGTTCTGTAACTTGGGTTGGTAACTCACACTTAGAATTTACTAGCTAAAAGAATTTATGAGCTTCTTTAGTTTTGGTTTGATGCTGAGCAATCAGGTATTCATAGCTAACTATTACTCACAATCTAGTACCTACAGGATTATTATTGTAGTGCTTTAACAGAATTGAAATTTATCTGAAATTGTGCAATATAATTTGCGAAATTATGACTATACAACACTTGGCACAAATTCTGTAAATATTGATATTTCCTTGATCTTTGCTAGGCTCTTTCTTCCTATAATTTCCTATTAGCTGTATTGGTGTCTATTCGCCCAAATGTACTGATTTTCTTGATCCTTGCTGTGTGCATGTTCTTGATCTTTTACCTGTGCACCCGTTGATGGAGTTAAGTGACACTAGACTCCTCACACCATAAGCTTCTATATTCCATTTGTGTCTCGGAATGTGCTGGATCTCGGTAACTTCACATTTTTGACTCACCGGATCATATAAAACTAGACAATTCTTTTCGCATCCATTTGTTGTTGCGAATAAAACTTCACAACCATAACAAACTCGACCCAGTGTATTACTACGTCTGACGTAACATGTTGCTACAACAATCTCGTAATCATAGGTATTGCAATTATAACCAACCCCATACGTAACATTATCTACGTTCATTCGATCCATATTCAGATAATTTGCTGTCCCATCTTTAGGTTTTGGAATTGATATTTCTTTCAACTCATTAATATATGGATTCCCAAGCCAATGGCTTTTCTTCCAAGATTCGTAGCTTCTCAATGTTCTTATCAAAATCATACCATTACAAGAACCAACAATGTCAACTCCTAGACTTTTACCGTTCAATGGAGAATCCATCTTAACATACTCACACTGCTCGTTTTCGAATACCATGCATGATGATTCTGTGATATGCATGTAAAATTCACTGGCATCATAATCTATGGAAAAACAATTTAGTTTTTCGCTTGCAATGTTGTGTTTAAGACGACTTTCGCAAAAATCAGGGTCCGTAAGTGATACCAGTGTTTGCAAACGCACCTGAATCTACATATCGATTTTGCATGTGAATTTAATAGTATGTATAATGATATCATCTGGGAGGTTCGGCATGATCCTTTTTTCATCACTTCCTTTCTTTGTCTTCATTCTTCAACACTGTGATGAGACACACGTAAAAACAGATGAAAGTATGGAACAAGGACTTTGGGTTTATACACTTCGTTTCTTGGTTAGTGTATTTCCAAAACGAACTTCTTTCTTTATGTAGTCCATGAATTTCCAAAAATAACACAGTAAAACTTCTACTCCCCGTGTTTAAAAAAGACCGTCATCTATTCCATTTCCGACAGTTTTAAAATTGTGTCCAGCTTCTGTTTATAGGCGTATTTTTTCAATGAACTCTCTATTATAGCCTTTAAATTTTTATATTCATAAATGCATATTAATGGGACCTAATCTAAAATATTAAAGAAATTTGTACAATTAAGGAAACAAACATATCCTTCATTCCTTTTAAAAGACAATATATTTGGCTCCAAGAATTAAATTCCCTAAAGAGTTTATACTCCATAAATTCGATATCTTTTAATTTTCCTTTTTTATTTCCTATTTACAATCCTCTTAACAATTTTAGGAAGTTTTTAATACTTGCATTTTTATTAACATAAAATAGGTAAATAATTAAGGGTAGTCAAGTAAAGTATTATGATCTCCTTAATATTTTGACAAAGTCAAAGCGGACTATCTTTTTGAAACGGAGGGAGTATAAATTAATAACCTTCAGACCAAATTCTTTTTTATTATTTTAGCGAAGTTATTAATTAGAGTTAAAATTTAGTTTGTACAAGTCTAGTCGGGACCAATTTTTTATTTTTATTTTAGCGAAATAATTAATTTATCGAGGATTAATATATCCAAGTTCTACTGTATTACTTTTTTTCTTTAAATAATTCTTCATCCACCACGTGAATTACGTCTCCAAAAATATTTTACGGGATACACCCCGGGTTTCCCTTCAGTTGGGTACGTAGCAGTCAAGGGATTATGTTTACCTTGCCTATGTTTAGATTGAAAGTAGAGTATCCTATTCTTTTTCCTCTTTAGGAGCCTTGCCTCGGGCTTCCTCTATTTTCAGTGCATATCAAAGGAAAAACGGATGAAGATGATGATATATCCTCTTTCTGATTTTCAGATACAACTCAGAAAGACAGAAACTGTAATGTTTCTTCCACTTTGATGATTTCCACATTTTTATAAGCTGTAGCATTTTCAAAACTTCCTATATGATTGCGCATAATGCATGCATGAATGGTCAAACTTGATTCCTTCTTTCTCTCCCGTTCAATCTTAATTACGCAGTTAATTGCATGCAATGCAATGATCCGGCCGGAGCATGTTGAATCGGCCAACTAATGTTGTGTATATGCTGAAATGAATTCCAGAAGCGACGATGATTATCTCCATCTTGGAAGTAAGTGAACGATGCCTCCAATTTTTCGTATTATCATTATCAAGCATTTGTATGTGCTGTTTCGTTTCCTTTCTCATTCATCAACCAACAATATATATTTGCAAGTGCCATTTATTTTCTGATTTTGTCCCCCATAAGTCTTCTTTTAAGTTGCATGCATGTCCCATGCATATTCGGCGATGGACGTAATCATGTCCGTGGCCATTATTGATTTGCCAACCTTCTTGGCAAAAGAGAACAAACATCCCTATTTATGGATTGCCCTTATTTTTGTGTATCAGATTTGTTAAAGTTGTTGTGAAACAAGAAAAACAGAGAGATTGTGCAAGCTCTTTCATGGGAGAAATTCAAGAAGTACACCTCCAAATCAGATGCAAGTTATACTCGACCACCTGATTTCGATAGCTCATCATCACTCTTTGTCTAGAAATAACATGTTTAAACTGTGTTTATCAAATTTCCATAACTTGTCTATGTGTATTTCTTATCCACCAGGTGATCAAGAATCAGAAAACAAAACCAAACTTGGTATTGCTTCCGAAAATGAAACACGGCAGAATAAAGACTACAACTGGTGGTTCAGAGTGACAATATACGCGTTATTCGATGTAGCTGGTCAGACAGTGGCTACTGTTTTGGGTAGGTTATACTACCAAAAGGGTGGGAGTAGCAAATGGATGGGTTCCTTTGTACAATCTGCTGGATACCCAGTTCTCTTCATCCCTCTAATTGTCGTCAAGCTATACTCGCCGCAGCCAACCAGTTTCACCACTGCAACCAACAAAAATTCGCCATCCGTATTTACACTTGCACTACTTTACCTCTCACTTGGGCTACTCATGGCAGGAATCCAAATCTTGTACTCCTACGGAATGGTATCTCTTCCGGTGTCTACGTACGCGTTAGTATGTGGAACTCAACTAGTTTTCACTGCAGTTTTCTCCTTCTTTCTCAATTCGCAAAAACTAACTCCTTTCATAGTTAATACCGTGGTTCTCCTCATCATTTCCGTGGCACTCCTAGCCATCAATACTGACTCTCCAGTCTCAACAACAATCTCTAAAGATATTTACATTGTCGGATTCTTATGCACACTTGGTGCCTCAGCCGGAACCGCTTTGTTTCTTTCACTAACACAACTCTCCTTCCAGAAAGTGATAAAAAGAGAAACCATTGATGCCGTACTGGAAATGACAATATATGCATCACTGTTTGCCACTTTTGCTTGTTTAGTCGGAATTTTCGCCAGTGGAGAATGGAAGGGACTGAAGAAAGAGATGAGCGAATACGGAGACGGTCCGGTTTATTACGTGATGACTTTGGTGGGGATTGCAGTGTTTTGGCAGGTATATTCTGTTGGTATATTTGGGTTGGTATTTGAAGCATCTCCACTCTTTTGCAATGTCGTCAATACAGTAGGTTTACCTGTTGTTCCAATTTTTGGTGTTATATTTTTTCATGACAAATTCAACGGGGTAAAGCTTGTGTCGATGTTGTTATCCTGTTGGGGTTTCGTTTCGTATATCTATCAACATTATATTGATCAACAAAGAAACAAGAACAGCTGATGATAAAAATGAAGAGAAATTAAGGGGCATAAGAGTTGTTGCACCTGGAATTAAAGTACGCTTAGGGTAAGCAGCGAGTTGTCTACTCTCCATTTTATATTTATTTTTGGAGGATTCATTTAGCTTTATATCTCTCTTTTATTTTGTTTTTCCTTTTAATACCATGGGAAAAATGAGCCTGATCTTTTTTGTGAATTTTCGAGATAAAATGTTTTTTGATAAGCTATCCATCAACCTCTCATTTGCCCAGTTTTGACTTGAAGTGAAATACATACTGGCAGCAACATGTGATCTCTACGATTTAGAAGTTAGTCCACTTAAATATGTGGGTGCAAAATACCGCACATTCATTTGGTATGCGATGTAATTCCTTAGAAGTAAGCGAACACGAACGCATAAGACATATCCAAGATGACGAACCAGATGAAGTCACTTAAGTTACGAAAAAAGTGTGAAGATCTATGCGGCAGTGAAGAATCTGTGTGGAAATATAAATGTCCAAGCGACGTTGACGCACATCAGATACGAAATTAGGGGCTTTATTAGCTGTCCTCCACTATGTAACCCCTATATAAGGAGCCAAAGGCCTTTGTAGGAAGAGAGATCTTTTTGGTGAGCTGAGATAAGATATTTAGGAGAGAGAAAGTTATTCTTTTTCCAAGGTTAGGGTTTTCCCCTATCATCTTTGTATTTGTTCTAAGTTTTAATAAAAAGATCTTGAGTATTTCATCATGGTTTCTTAGATTATCTTTAGGGTGTGGTTGTAGGATTTCCTGCAACTACATTTTGGCGCTAGAAAACAGCTCGGATAATATACCCTGTGGGTTTCACCCTTTAAGAATAAGTTTGAAGTCGTTCATAGTTTTTCATCGCTTTATCAACAATCTTTGAGAGTTTTAAAAGTTTAAGATCTGAAAAACGCAACCTAACATTTTCATCTCAGAAAAACAATATTCATTAGTAACATTTTCAGTCCTTGGAAGAGTACCTTTTTAATTTGTCAAGAGAAAATATTATTTTAAGAAAAATAACAGGAAGAAGAGGAGATAAAATTGTCAAATCTTCATAAATGGGCGAAAGAAACAACAATTTTAGACAAATCCAAGAGCAGATCCAACAGAAGAACAACTGCAGCAGCCAAGCAGGCGTTGGTACACGAAATGGACGAGTGGAAGCAATAAGTATAATCAGAGCAAAAGAAGGAGGCAGGAGTATAAAATGTAATTCAATAACCAAAACGATTATCAATGATGCAGACTTTCTCGTAGGAATCACAGGAAAAATACATAAGCGGGATTATGAAGGGAGGAAAATCATGACGGTGGAAAAAGTATCTCCCCTAACGGTGTGGGAAAAGAAGAAGATAACGTTTACAGCGGATGAGATATCGGAAGAAAACTTAGGGCGAACAGATCCCCTGGTGGTCACAATAACTGCAGAGCGAAAAGAAAGGAGTGAAAGCGCGAAAGCATCGGAAGAGTGGGCGGTAGATAGAACTTTGGTAGATACGAGCAGTTCGGTAGATATTCTATTCTACCGCGCATTCAGGAGCATGGTATACAAAGATACGGATATGACGCTCTCTACATATAACATTCATGGTTTTAATAAAACGATAACAAAACCAAAGGTGAGATAACCATGCGAATACTATTGGGAGACATAGAAACACAGATAACCTTGTGCGTAGTTGACGTAGAGTCACCCTACAATATGCTATTGGGACGACCATGGGTACATGCGATAAAAGGTGTCACGTCAACTCTTCATCAATGCGTGCATTTTCCAATACCAAGTGGAATAGGTGAGATTAAAGGAGATGCTAGAAGTGCGAAAGTATGCGGTCAAATAGATGTAGAAAATTATGAAGGACGCGCAAAGAAGCGAAAAGATCGATAAGAAAGGAAGAAGAACTAAGAATATGCATGACACGAGCACAGGAGGGAAAGGGAATACCAAGTGAGATCCCAGATAAGGAAGGTGGACCAGTACATAAAATAAAAGAGCCATCATCAATAGGAGAACCAAAAGAAAATTTCACCGCGGCAGAACCAACAAAATAAATAAATGTTGGGACAGAAGAAGAACCAAAGATGTTGAAAATCGGAACTAAGATGGGCAAAGAAGAAGAAGAAGAAAGGACGGTCAACCTTATGCGGGAATATAAAGACATCTTCGCATGGAGCATGGACGAGATGCCAGGAATAGATCCTTCTGTCGCATGCCACATGTTGGATATCAACAAGAACGCGCGGCCATTCAAGCATAGGATAAGGAAGATAGCAAAAACATATCACCCTCAAATAGAGGCAGAGTTAAAAAAGATGCTAGACGCAGGAATAATAAGACCAGCAAAGTACCCAGAATGGATAGCAAACATGGTGGTCGTACCAAAGAAAAATAAAGGCATACGGATCTGCATCGACTTCAGCGATCTGAATAAAGCATGTCCAAAGAATAGTTTCCCCCTACCATACATACCACAAATGGTTGAAGCAGCATCAGGTAACGATATGTTATCACTTATGGACGGATATTCAGGATACAATCAAATCCCTTTGGCTGAAGGAGATCAAGAACACACGGCATTCTTCGCACCAAGAGGATTATATTGTTATACGAGAATGCCCTTTGGTTTAAAAAACGCAGGTGCAACATATCAAAGAATGGTAGAAAAGATATTCGCGAAATGGGGGCATACAACACTAGAAGTCTACGTGGATGATATGCTAGTGAAAAGCAAAAAGGCAGTAGATCATGTTGAAGACTTGAAGGAAATATTTGAACAAATGCGGCAATTTAAAATGAAAATAAACCCAATGAAATGTATCTTTGGGGTAGCATCGGGGAAATTTTTAGGTTACATTTTATCAAAAGAAGGAATTGAGGTGGATCCAGAGAAGGTGCAAGCGGTATGTGATATGCCATCACCCGCAACAATAAAAGACGTGCATAAATTGAATGGGTTACAAGCTTCATTAGGTCGGTTCATCTCGCGCTCCTCAGATAAATGCAACCACTTATTTAACATCTTGAAGAAAGGAACAAAATTCGAATGGACGGAAGAATGCGAGAAATCCCTACAAAGTATTAAGGATTACTTAATGAATTTATCTATTTTGCAAAAAGCAGAGCCAGGAGAAGATCTATTAATATACTTAGCATCAACACCACACGCGTTAAGTGCCGTACTACTGCGTTTAGATGGAGGAATTGAAAAACCAATCTACTACATAAGTAAAACTTATAATTCCGCAGAGAAAAATTACACAAAGGTTGAAAAGATGATCCTCGCACTAGTTTATGAAACACAAAAGCTCCGAACGTATTTTCAAGCTCACAAAGTCAAAGTACTAACAAAGGTACCGATTGAATCTGTAATGAAGAATTCGAAAAGATCAGGAAGAATAGAAAGATGGAACGCACAGATAGGATAATTTGGAGTTAAGTACGAGATACTATCTTCACCAAAATCCTAGGTTATTGCGGACTCCTTGGCAGAATTTCCGTTAGAAGAAGACAAAGGTGTAGAAGAAATGATGGATATAGATGAAGATCCGGGAAATCCTAAAGACTTGTTAACAGAGCGTAACTCAAATATATGGGAGATATTAGTGGATGGATCATCAAATGGAGAAGGAAACGGAATCGAGATAGTATTCATTTCACCAAAAGGAGCGCGGATGGCCTATTCATTTAGATTGGAGTTCGCATCCACCAATAATGAAACCAAATATGAAGCAGTGGTGCACGCGTTAAAGTTGGCAATTGAAATGAAGTTAGAGGAGGTTAGAATAACTAGTGATTCACAATTGGTAATACTCCAAATACAAGGGTGGTATAGTACAAATGAACCATCTCTTCAAAAATACAAGCAACTCGTTGAAGAACTATCAGCAAAAATTGAAAGCTTAAGATGGAGGCACATATGCAGGAAAGATAATCGATTCGCAGATACACTGGCATTTATTTCTTCTATGTTAGTGGATCCTACCGCAAGGTATATAAAAATAGAGACGCTCTCTTTCCCCTCAATTAACAAAGAAGAAGAAGGAGACGCAGACGTAATGATAGTGGAAGATGCAGAAGAAGGACGAGCGAATAAAGACGCAGATTGGAGAACCCAACTCCATTTATATCTGGAAAAAGGAGAAATCCCAAGAAACAGATTAGATGAGCATAAGTTAAAGAGACGGGCGACAAATTATGAATTGAGAGAAGGCATACTCTATCGAAAATCCTTCCTTGGACCGTCACTTAGATGTCTAACACGGAAAGAAGGAATGGAAATCTTGAAGGCACTACACTATGGAGACGCTGGGAACCAAAGTGGAGGAAGGTCTATAGCTTACAGAACAAAGATACAAGGGTACTACTGGACCTACATGCATGAGGACGCAAAAGAGGTATCTAGGAGATGTGAAGAATGCCAACATCACGTAAAAAAGATATATGCACCTGGAGCGGCGCTAAATTCATCAACAAGTGTCTGGCCATTTGTAAAATGGGGCTTAGACATTGTAGGACCATTTATATCAGGAACGGGGCAAAGGAGATACTTAATAGTCGCAACAAACTATTTTACAAAGTGGCAGAGGTGAAAGCAGTCCAACATATCCGAGATCGAGATGTGTTCACCTTCATATTTGAAAATATCATTTGCAAATTCGGAATCCCCGTGCAATTAGTTTCTGATAATGGAAAGCAATTTGAGGGCGAAAACATAGAGATACTGCTTAACGCGTTCAAGATACAAAGTGGAAAGTCAACTCCTTTATATCTGCAGAGCAGTGGGTAGGTTGAGGCAACTAATAAAACAATTGAGGATATATTGAAGAAGAATTTTGAAGGGTACAATAAAGGATGGTGCGAACAAGTACATAATGCAGTATGTGCGTATAAAACGACGCGAAGAGAAGCTACGTGAATGTCACCCTTTTGTCTAACATATGGAGTAGAGGCGGTGTTGCCAACTGAAGTTATCATCCCCACGACAAAGAAAGAAGCACGGGAAAAGAACCTGAACACATATTTGATCTTGACAAAACTTGATGATCTAGAAGAAAATAGATAAATTGCTCTGCAACAGATGGAGAATTACCACAAAAGATTAGCCAGGGAATATAACAAGCGCATCAAAGAAAGAGAATTCCAACCAGGAGAACTAGTATTAAGAGAAATATTCCCTATCAGAAAGGAGGAGATAGAAAACTAGAAAGGACATGGGATGGACCATATATTATCAAAAGGGTTGTTGGAAATGGAGCATATGAATTAATGGATAGTGAGGGAAGGAACACAGGGCGCAGGCTTGAACACCCATGAAAAAGATTATATCTGAAAAAGTACTATCCGTAGATCCTGCGGCATTCATCATATACCTGAAGGAAACAATCCGCACGCGAATCTAATGCAGTACAAGGGTTGAAGGAAGTGAATAAGTCGCAGAGTTATTTCTAATAAATAGTAATTATAAAAATGAAGAAAGAAGATATCAGAATTCTACTAATGACATTCTATGCAAATGAATGAAAGTGAAAATTCTTCTTCTTTACATATATCAAAAATTTCATATAAGAAGAAGGAAAAAATAAGACCTTAATAAAAGGAAACAGAAGTTAAAACCTCTAACTAGGGAGGCTAGGCATCCAATTGTGGCGTGCACCCTAGTTCGCATAAAATAAAGACGCAATAATAAGACCTAACGCGCGTCATCATTGGAGAAAACCTAGTTAGCATGACTCAGGCGAAAGCTACACCGACCTTGGAACCCAAGTAATGGAGATTTGGGGTGAAATGAAAGCCCATCCCGCAGAGACGCCTTAGTCATAAGATTAAGGTGAGAAGGTCTCTCCTAAGGAGTGTAGAAACTCGATCAGGGCGCCGAGGTACACGGTTGAGTCAAGAGTGCCTGGGGCGTATGGAGCGTACCTGGCCGCTCTTGGCAAGTCCTGACTATGATACACTCGGTCCTCAAGAAACCCCACTTAGGGTGTGGTCCCGTAACCATAAGCCATATCGGTGGAGGGATAAGGGCCACGAAAATAACTGATTGTTGCATCACTGGATGGGAAGAGCCAACCTTAACCCGGTAGGGGTAATCTTCCTTGAAGGGGCAGTCAGGGGGAATATAAGGACGGAACCCTCCATTAGGGAGCTGAATTGTGTCAAAGACGTCAATATCATGAGACTTTTACTCACGGGAGTAATAAGATTTGTCGTATTGACACATCCATGCATCCTGAAGAGTAAATAATTACAAGAAATGATAAGGCAAGATCAATGGGTCATTACTTGAAAGGGCAATGACCGCCTGCGATTTTGACGCACAACAATATCTTAAAACAAAGACAAAGGGGAGGATGATAAGACCTCTAACTAGGGGGCTCAATAAAACCTCAACATAAAACCCTAAGATTAATTAAAAATATAACGATTCCTATTTTGCAGGGGAGGAAATAGAAAGCAACACACAAAGGAAAAAAACAAAGGGAAAAAAACACTTAAAGAATAAATGACGCGCTGTTATAACCGCATGAAGTGGGTATAAATAGTATTTCTAACAAGGCGATTAATAGAGGAAAGTAGGGGAATAACACAAAGGAGGTATTATTTTCCTTGTTAGAGACAACCTTATACAAAAGTAGTAGAAATAGAAGTGTTCTTCTTTAATACATAACAAGAAATAGATAACTAAAATCTACATTCAAAATTAGAATACATCTAGACGCACAAAAAGTTGAAGAAAAAGAAAGGCTAAGCATCATTTGGAGGTGCGTTTTGAGTTGGTGCGGATGCTTCAATGTCAATCTCAGCATTGGGAATAACATCAGGATTTGGATCCTTGGGAAGATCACCACCGGACCCATCCATTTCGGGTTGATCTTCCTGAAGAAAAGTCTCTCCACCTTCATCATCATCGCTCTCATAATAGTAGTCGCTATCAGGCTCAGGAAGCTTATCGTCTTCATCTACATCAAGAGGTTCCACATCTAGTAAAGGAAATGAGTTGGTGAGGAAAACTCGATCTGCGGGACCTTAATCCTGTACATGGACTTCTCGTGCGGCACTCTTCTTAGTATTATCCATGGCAACACCCATCAATCTTTCAAGATATAAACACCTTATATTCGCTCTATCTCGAGAAGAGGAAAGTGCTACGAAAAGTCTCCCACGATCTTTATGAGCCTTAGCCAGATCAGACCTCAACTTTGAGATAGTAGATTGATATGACCTCTCAGATACTGCAAAAAAGACATCAAATTATAACCAGGGCGACAACTTCGCAGATACAAAATACGAGTAATTGAAAAACACAAGTAAACTGAGGCAGTCAGCTCAATGTGACTACCTTCCCTCTGAGAGATGAGCTATTGAGACAAAGCAAGACCACTACTTTTCACATCCTCCATACATTTATCAAAATCATCACCTATTAAACCCTGAAGACGAGCTCGAATCTTCTTTTCATCTTGGGAGAGAGAGGCATTTTCCTTTACCAAGATGTCATAAGACCCCTGTAACTGTGCATGCTTTTCTCGGAGTATATTCATGTCCACAGTCACTTTTATCTTGCTTTGAATGATCTTCCCATTCTCCAAGGTCAAATTCTTCACGCTTTTCATAGACTCATCGTGTTGGTTTCTTAGAGCGGGAAGGGATCCCTTTTGATCATCGTACGTTTTTTGAAGAGCAAGATATTGGCGCGTAAACATCGCTTTGTCCTTTACAAAAGACCGCTTCTCTTCGGCAAGGACGCGGTTTTCATCTGATAGAGTTTGATTCTTAAATCAGCAGTTAGCAATGACCTTGAGAGGTTGGATACTTGGGATCTTAGAAACTCATTTTGATTACATAAACGAAGGTTTTCATTCTTCAAGTTATCAGTTTGGTCAAGCAGATATGAAATTCATTAGTTAATTGATCTAGTTGACTCTGCAATCTCTCATTATCTGCACGAGCATCCTCAGCAGAGTGTTGGTAATTATATCTCTCCATGATACGCTTATGGTTTAAGTCTTTACATATGTGCAAAGGAATTCAAAATGTGGACGCGAACGAAATAAAACTCAGGAGCGATTAAATAAGAGAAAGAAAAACACACCTTTGAGATCTTGATTTTTCTTACGAAGATCCTCAGATACAAGAGATGCATCTTGAAGATCCCCCTTTAACTTGGCATTTTGACGAGAAAGCTCTAGAATGGTATTGCTAGACTCAGAAAATCCCTAAGTCTGGACTACGCGGCGATGAGATTCCTAAGGAAAGAACAACACAGGAATAAAGACACGGTGAAATAGTATAAATTCAAAAGTGCAAATAAAAGGACGCTTACCAAGATATCAAAAGAGAGATTAACACATGGATCAAGCTGTGAGAAGATTTCGCTCCTAGTGGATTTATCCGGCTGAGAATCACATAACAACTTGGAAAGAGCATCACAATACGAAGTTTGGCAGGATCGCTAATGGATGAACGAGCGACATTAATAATATCCGCTAATGACTGGGTAGCAGCGTTGACTCCATCAAAGACCCCTTTATCAGCAGAAGTGGCCCCCAAAGAGGAAGAACTGACCATAGAGAGAGGAGGAGTAGTCACAGGAGAAGCAACATCCTTCACGGGAGCGGTAATATCTTTCACTGATGCGGGAATATTCACAAAAGTGGAAACAGTAGTGACTTCGTTTGGCAAGGTAACACTCTCAGGAATAGAAGTGGTGACATGCTTCATCAAAGTGACTTCCTCAGAATCAATGACTTCTTTAAGAGACGCAGAAATATTCAAAGAAGCAGAGGCAATCGCATCCTTCAAAGGAATGTTAAAAGCATCGTTAGAAGAGACCTGCTGCTGAGGACGGGGTTTATAGGTGAGCTCCAGAATGACAAGAGAAGTATTAATTGTAGGAGCGCGGCGAACTCTCTTAACCTTCTTCTTCCCGCAATCAATTTCGCACTCAGTATCCTTCGAAGAACAACGCAGATAAGAAACAGTGGCAACAATATTGTTTAAAATAGAAGAAGGTATTTCTTACCACCTTGTTATGCGAAGGCTTCCTCTTGCGAGATTCATCATCCTTTGGGCTCAAAAAAGGTTTCAGATTTGGAACTGTAATACGAAGATTACCAGAGGAGGAACTTTTGCTGCAACAAAACCAGTAGGGGAATATGAAGAACAACAAACATAAAGAACAGTAGCAGATCAACAATGGCAGTGGGAAATTCAAGAGAAAGAAAAACAAGATAACAATGATAACGGGATACACTAACCTTGAACGAGAATCCATAAGAACAACACCGGCAAAATCTCTGAAGAGATGAAGACTTCAAGAGGATGAAGATAAAGAAAATTTGCAGAGAAGAAGAAGGAAAGTAAAGAAGATAAAAAATTATCTTTCCTTACCCCAGTCAATAAATAGGGAAAAGAGGCAACCGGTTAAATCAATACATGCCGGTGGAAAGGGGAGGAAAGTCAACACGTGTAGACGGTTAAGCCGAAATCACGGAAGCATGTCGGTAGGTAGGAATACGGAAAGATGAACCGGTGCGACAAAACAACTAAATAGAATTTCTCATACCGCTCTCTCTGCCAAAAGAGCGATATGAGAAGAGGAAAAATGTGGGTGCAAAATACCGCACACTCATTTGGTATGCGAAGTAACTCCTTAGAAGTAAGCGAACACGAACACATACGACATATCCAAGATGACGAACCAGATGACGTCACTTAAGTTACGATAAAAGTGTGAAGATCTATGCGGCAGTGAAGAATCTGTGCGGAAATATAAATGTCCAAACGACTTTGACGCACATCAGATCCGAAATTAGGGGCTTTATTAGCTGTCCTCCACTATGTAAACCCCTATATAAGGAGCCAAAGGCCTTTATAGGAAGAGAGATCTTTTTGGTGAGCTGAGATAAGATATTTAGGAGAGAGAAAGTTATTTTTTTTCCAAGTTAGGGTTTTCCCCTATCATCTTTGTATTTGTTTTAATTTTTAATAAAAAGATCTTGAGTATTTCTTCATGGTTTCTTAGATTATTTCATAGATTATCTTTAGGGTGTGGTTGTAGGATTTCCTGCAACTACAAAATATGTGATTTTTTTTATTTTATTGCTAAGAAAAGAATTTTATTGCTAAGAGAAACTATTACATTGAGTAATTGAGAAACTCTGAGACATTTCCCCACCATTCCCATGAGGTTCTAGACCTCTTACTAAACTTAGCTGCATTATCAGCTAGAATAATATGATTTCGTTTTAAGAAATCAAATTGTGCAAATTGAAAACTAGAAATAAAAGTTTTACAGTTATCCATGACCGTTTTATTGTACCAGTATAACTGGTTTGAATTTAAGTACAAAGACTCAAATACTAATTTAGCATCACTAATAAAGCAAAGTTTCTCCAATCTTTTTTCTTTTGCCCACTGAACTGCTTCCAATAGAGCCGAACTTTCTGCTTCTTCAGCATTCCTTACTGACCCTGCTTTGAGTTTGCATCCAATAAAATTACCTATAATATTAGTCAAGATCAAACCAATTCCAGAAATTTTAGTATCCTTGTCAAAAGCTGCATCACTAAATACAATAACACAATCTTCCGGTAAAGAACTAGTAATAATAGATAAATTTAACAGATTCATGAATATTGGCATTATGAGTGACATCATTACTTAAGTATGTCTCAGTGTCAGTGACTAATTTGAGTGCTAATCTAGCAGTAGAATGATGATTCATTGATTTCCCCTGAAAGATATGGAAACATCTATCTTTCCATATGCTCCAGGCAATTAAAAAAACAGCACCAGCCCTGTCTCTCAAAGTGTTATCAGTAGACCACTTAATGACCCAATCTTGGATGCTAATAGGAGAATCACTATCATGCTCAATTAAATCTGCATAAGGGGTTAGAGCCCAGACTGACCTAGCAAACAAACAGTGAAGGATAATGTGTTTAGGGGTTTCTGTCTTCCCAGAATTACACATGCTTTAATAAGAGTTGTAGTTGCATCTTTTCTGATGACTACACCCAAGTGAATCTAATGACTATAAAACTACCAACATTCAAGATTCAAAGATAAATAAGATATAAAGAACATGAAAGTAAAGATGAACACAAGCATATAGACACTATCTTTCCATATTCTTCGTCCTTGTAGACTTAAATCCATGGGAAAGAAACTATCTCTTTATTAATAAGGTCTTATACTCTTGAATGAATTACAAATATCACTTAGACTTCTCACTATTTCATTATCTAAATCTCTCCCTAGAATTCTCTGTAGAAAGACCATCTATTGTTACATGCCCATTTCCTTCTACATGTACTAGTATTTATAAAACAGACTAAACTCGTGAAGCTGTGACCCGATATCGCTAAGTTGGTGACGCTTTCGTACATCTTATCATTACTCGAACGATTCCTTCATTATTCCCCTTAGTGGTGCTTTGCTCGACTCTCCTCCCGAGTTGTCTCGCCTTATTCACCATCGTGCTCCTCCTCCTTGGAGGGCATCGTACTTCACCTTCTTCGGGTTGTATTGTTGATCATCCTTCATCCGATCTTCTGATACGATGTACTTTCGTCCACAACTGTATTGCACCTCTTCTGATCCTTCAATAAATGCATTTCTTTCTTTTTAGACTTGACCATCTGTGAGATTAGACCACTCCTCACATGCGTCATACATGTAGCTATGTAACAAATATCTCGATTCAGATGCAATCACCTTTCTAGGTATGATTCGGTGCGTCCTCTTTATTATGTTATCATGATATCACCTCCTGTGATGCTTACACGTGGCGATTGGCTATTTTTCCCTCACAATTTACTCCTTTTCTTTTCGTCTTACCGAGGGTATGATGGGAAGAAAACATGTGACCTATTTATTTCCTTCGCCACGTCCTGAGATTCTCGCCACGTTTCCACCTTTAATGTGTTTTTACCTGTTGGACTTGAGGCGCCAGTTGATTGTCCAAAGGTTTTTGCTTTTTATATAAAATCTTCCTAGGAAAGAGAATTATGTTTTTATTTTTCTCTTCCCTTTTTCAGAATTCAGAGTCTTTGTGTTCTCTTTTTCCTCTGTCTTTTCCTGTTCCTTGTTAACCTCTCGATCGTTAAAAGTTTTAACATGTCTGGCAGAAGTTCTCTATCTCGACCTCCAAGGCGGTAAGGGTTATTCTGTTTTTTTTAAAAAGGTTGTCTCCTCCATTAATGGCCTCCATTGTTTAACTGTTGATCTGCTGATTCATCGCTATCGCCTTAGGGTTTTTCACTTTTTGCAGCCTTTGTAATATCCTTATCTTCTGTTTTTTTTTTGGGTGTGATTGTTTTTTCTTATATGAACTTTTACAACACTGATAAGAGGCCTATTTCTAAACCTTCTGGTACCAGCCGTTCATCTGAGATGTATGATACTACTTATCTAGAGAATTTGAAGGCCAAATACCGTATTCAGAGGTTTGAAGTTTCCTTTGCCATCCCTGCAAGACAAGCCGACGTTCTAACTAAGAAAATCGCCGAGCAACCTTGTGGTCCGAACGAGATAATCATGACTGAGGGCCAATTAGAGGCGGGACTTCGTCTTCCCTTATACTGTCCCTTGGATTCGTTCCAGTACGAGGTTCTCTGTCTTCTCAACCCTCAGCGAGGCGTTTTCCATCCCAATGGAAACTTACGGAGGATCGTTCGAGAGTGTGCTCGCCGAAGTAAAGGTAAGGTTACTGTTCATGAGAAGAATGAGTTCGTTCCTTCTCAGGATGATTTATACACTGCCACGAACTTCATGGAGAACTATTGGTGTCACCATCTCGAGAAGTTTGATGGTTTTGGTGTGGGGATTTCGAGGTCTCGTCGCCCTTTTAAGGGTCCCATGCTCCTCTCTGATCTGGATCCTCCTTTTGCCACCAATCTTACACTTCGTAAGAAAAACGATCCGAAGTGATTTTTGGTTCTCCTACGCATTGTAGGCCCTTACATCTATGGCTGGGATGAGGTTGGTGGTGTTCTTCCTGGGATTCCCGATATGCATAGTTAATTACCGCTTTATAGGCCATGAGAGCTTAGATGGATTGCTTCTCGTAAGCGTCAGGTGCAGACTGTTCGAGCTGCTGAGGGTGCTAAGGTAGAAAATATTGTCTTACTGTTTTAACGTATATATACATTTCCCCTGTTTTATATCTTAGCATCTGATATCATGTGTTCTGCAACGAGCGAGGGCTGCAGACGGTTCTGGTCCATCTAATGTTCCTGTGGATGTTTTTGAACATGCTTTGGATGTTGATGTTTCTGCTTTGTTTGGAGATAGTGAAATAATTGAGATGGATGAAGGGTTCTTTGAGGATGTAGAAAATGCGCTGGTTCATAAGTCTTTTCCCTCTCTGACTGATGAGGTTATTTCAAGATCGTAATTTGAGGTTCCCCAGGCGAGTAATATCGCTGATAAGGGCAATCGTTCGGCCGATATTGGGGGTTCAAGGTGGTGGTGGTGGTAATGTTGTTGTTAGTTCTCGAAGTGATGGTGTTGTTATGGGTGGTATTAGCGTACCAAGTTCATTTGTTAGTGGTTTCCCAAATTCTTCTGTGACTTCTTCTACTTCGTCTTTCACCATTTTTGATGGAGGTGCTAGTGCTGCTGCATTGTTGTGCTCCGAGGAGTATGCCAGGCTAAACGAGGAAGCGCAAGCACAAGTCCTAACTTACTTAAACAAGCCTACTCAACAGTGGCTTGTTCTCTCGGTATGTGATTATGTCTTGACTATTTTTGTGATATGCCTTAGATTGCCCCAGTCTTACTGGTAATATTGTCTGATTTGCTAGAGAAACAATTTGAGCATTGGCATGCTGGACGAATCTCGGGTGGCAAGGAGACGAACCAAAGCTGTTGAGGGTGATGTTCGTCGCTTACAGTTGGAGATGGAAGCTTCCAAGCAAGAGGCGGAGTCTCTGCGCCATGATAAGGAGTTAGAAGGTACGCATACTTAACCTTTCGCTTTTTTATTTATTTGTTAGAGAGTTAGGTTCCTTGAATCTGAACTTAGTCCCTCTATTAGTAGTAACCGTGCGTCAGTCGTTGGAGGAGAGGATAGAGATTAATACTCATAAGCATATTAAGGAGCTTCACTCTGTGAAGATCGATTTGAGCTATCGTCAATGCAAGATTGTTTCCTTAGAGAAAAAGCTTGCCCTAAGTAATAGAGATGTGGATGTTCATCGTGATCGCATTGTGGAGCTTCGTGTGAGGGTGGAGGAGGTAAAACAAGTGTGTGTTACTCGTGCCGAGGAGATTAAGTTTCTCCAGACTCAGAAGAACAAGCTTGCCGAGTGGCAGGAGGATCACATGCCTATGTTAGCAAAGGCAGAGGATGACAGGGAGGAGCTTCAGCGACTGAAGCGAGAATATATCAGGCTCGAGAAGGAGCGTGACATTCATATGTTGTCATGTCCTGCCGGTGATGGTGCTATTACACCGTTTGAGGCGCAAATTAGTGCCTTAGATAGTGAAAAGGCTCAATTGGAGCAGACTTTAAATTCTGTCTTAGCTAGCCAAGAAGGTTGCTTTTTCCAACTTTTAATATTTTATTACTTTATTCCTTAGAATACTTTCGCCTATTAGTATTGCTATGCTATCTCGTAAAGGCTCGCAATTGCAATTCGGAGCTGGAGAGGCATGTAGCGACCCCAAAGCTAGCAGCTGACTAATCCAAGAGATTAACTAAATAAAGAGGCACTAAGGATCTAAATCCTATACTTAAGCATTCAATTAAGAAATCTGCTACAAAACTTAACCCAAAAACTAGCCCCGCTCTGAAATATTTATATACAAGAATTCCTCTCAAATGATACATATACAATAGTTATTTGGTTTACAAATAGAATATACAACATAATAAATATAGCAGAAGTTAACCAACTAACGAACTCAACCCTTGAAGCTTTCGCTGAGCAATTCTGATCTGTCAATGAAACTGAAAGTGCGAATAGGTGAGCACATCATCCCTAAAAGGGGTGCCCAGTAGAAATAACATTTAACTTTCAAGTAATCATATGCAAGATTTGGAAAACAATACATGTTTTCCCAAACATTAAATAGCGACCAAGTCACTGAAACAAACAAACATGTATATGGACAAATTCCTTCTTTCAAACAATGTATAATATTGATGCCAATTCCACACCGAATAATAATATTGTGGTGTATCTCCCTAGCCATAGCATAAAAGCTGAAAGTAAGTAAATATAAATGTGAAGGAGCGTATCCTATATACCACAGGTGGAAATTCTCATTTCCCATAACAATTTATAAAGAGAAACAAAACATTTCAAGTCCTTTCCAAACCATGGAAAGATTAAAAGGATCACAGAACATTCGGAACTCAAAATTAAACAATGCATGAAATGCACAATCAGACAATGCATGAGTTTGATAAACATAAATCTTTGTAAAAGAAAACAACAATGGTTACAAAAGAGTTAAATGTAAATTCCCACCTCTTTTGATGACAAGCCACGCCTACCTCGAGATCCACGATCCACTGGTTCATCCTTTGAATCGATCGTTGTTAATAAAGACTAACTGTTAATCACACAAGAACTCTAAGAATTTAGCCAAAATGGCTCACACAAGAATCATACAAGTCTATCTAATGATACTAAACCCACTTATGGTTCTATATCTTTTATTATCTATCTTTAGAACATATAAAGGTTTACTAATTCAATTGGATTAGTTCTATAGTCCATTAAATAAGTCTTATGACTATCTACAATTTTGTAGAAGGAACCAAAGACTAATTCGGACCATAAGGGGTCAAAACAACCAAAATATGGAAACTATGCCTAAGCCCAAGTCCATTTATCCGACCCATTAATTTAAGGCCTGGTCCATCTGGTCAACCGACAGTCTCTAACGGTCAATCTAAAAGTCAACGGGTCTCTAACAGTCAACGTCTAAGTCCAGGTCAAAGTTAATGGTCTACTGGTCTGGTCACTGAGTCAAACCGATTCAACTCAGGTTAACAGGGTCAACTCGACTCAGTCAGATTAACTGAGTCAGATTAACAAAACTGAATCAGACTGAATAAGCTCAGTCAGACAGGCCAAGGGTTCTTCTCACACAACTACACATTAACTCTACAAGCTAACTCAAGTTCAACTTCAATCTAATAATGCATTAATTCAATCATTCAAATAAACTTCAAATCTCAATTACAATTACAAATTATGCCTACCTGCAATTGCAGTAGTTGCAAGCTTTCCAATACAATCAACACTTTAACTTCTTCCTGACAGCATCACTATGACTCTATCATAGCAGGATTCATACTATCTTTAGGTAGCAACTACAAGCCTCTCACTGCACAGATTCAATTCCAAAGTTCATCTGACCTTCATTCTTACAATACAGTCATACAAACATTTCATTTCAGCTCACTACACAACCATTCCAACTCTAAGCAAGATCAACAACAACATTCATCCACCACCATACACAACACTCTCAACTGTAAAACCATTTTTCTTACTGAAGTACGCTTGCAACTCCAAAATCCTCATTTCAATCCTCGCATGTACAAACCACTAGCAACAGTACTCAGCTTCAGAATCCTCTTCTATACTCAATTCATCTTCCTTCAATAGCACTATCATTTCTCCATTTCATCCGCCTACCCCATACCATACTTCTCATATCTTATTATCTAACTTCAACACCCAAAGTTGCAACACCAACTCATTCTATTCTTATCATTTACTGTCATCATCTACATTCTAGTCTCCAACTCAAATTACACACCCTGAATCAATCTGAACTTCAACAACAACATCATTATCATTTCAGGCAGTTCATATCATCACCTCTGCGTAGCCATGACTTCTCCACCTGCAGTTCATCAGCATCTATAATACATTGCCAACTCTTGAATACAACTCAAGTTCAGTATTACCAATAACACAACACTCCACAGCAGCAACAACAACCACCTAGTCTCGACAACAAACATAAATAACTTTACTAATTCAATTGAGAAGAATAATTACCTTAAACCAAACCAACTTAAGCAATTGAATTAGATTCCTCTTTACTCTTGACCTGACGCAGAAATCATCTCAATTTCCTCATACAAATCTCAGTAGTCTTCTCCTTTGGATCTTCATCATTACTAAACAATCTTCACTAAACAGAGTCAAACCCTAATACTTCAATTCACCACCAAAACAACTTCACAACCTTAATTAAACAATAGTCCTTTTGTTCTTCATCTATTTGTAACTCAATAAACCTTCTATTTCCACTCGAACTCAAAATCAGTAAGAAACCCTAATTTCTCAAACCTTACCTTCTCAGTACTAAATCTTCAAATTAACATCGTTAACTTCTTATTCACCTCATAATCTTCAAAACCCGTTCTTCAATTTCTTCTTAATCATCACCAAATTGAATTCTAACTTCTTTCAGCAGAAACCCCAATTCCTCAATTGAATTTCAATTCTTCTATCTCTGTATCTTCTCGATTCATAATTACTCCTCATATTAGAAACACCACCACGATCAAACTCTTCATCGTTATCATCGATTTCTTTGATTTACAGAGAAACCCTAACTTCTAATTCCTCTCATATTCGAATCTTAACTGTTCTGCTTCATACCTATCAACCATATTATCTTCTCCGCCATCTATCAGTATCATCGGATGATTATCATAAACTAAAACTCACTCAAATCTTACAAATCTCTCACGGAATCGCCAGGGGGGAAGAACAGAAGAAGAAGAAAAGAAAATGAAAGAGAAATAGAAATTCTCGACCTTATCGATTTGCTTTTGAGTTATCCACAGAAGGTTCCCTAAGAAGAAAAGTCGGTTGCCTTGATAACACTTTAATGTGAAATTACTATTTTACCCTTTCCCTAATATAACAAATATCTTCTTCGTGCGATGTCCGAATAAAATAGTCAATTTCGCCTAACTTTTCGAGACATATTCAACGGTACTAGTTTCGTATCTAGATCGTTGTTAGATTAATTTTTAATAATTAACGTTCGTGTTAAGCTAATCGAGTTATTAGTGGCTAAAACGTTTTTTGACTAGTCTAATAGCGTTGACGAGCTTGAGGGTTTTACAAGGCAATTAAACGATATCATGGGAGAGAAGCAAAGCTTGGATGATGATCTTAATGGCATGGAAGCTCGCTTTGAAGACGAGCTAGAGGCTGAACGTTCTACATGGAGACAGAAGATGAGAAATCTTCACGCCGAGTATGGTGTAAAGATGACCAATGCTTGCAAAGCTGCTATTCTTCGTGACCGTCAGTTTTGCATGCAATTCACATTACGTAATTATGCATCAAGTACATCCACCACTGAAACTTGGCAGACCCGGTAATAAAACATTCCCGTCTGTGCAAGCATGCATGCACCTTTAGTGGATTTTCCATGCTCATTAGAGATGAATAATCCAGTTCCGAAGATTGAAGAACAATCTATATAGAGAATGTGGATTGAAGTTCATCGTCTACAAAAAGGTTCACAAGTGCGTCTCTCTCAGCTTTCTTGTCATCCATTGATGCAATCATAATAGAACGTTGCATCAAAACTCTACAATAAGGTTGCTCATCTGTAATTTTTCACTTTTGTATCAAAACATTTTCTATTTAACCTGTAATGTTTATGAAATAAAAACAAATAGATAAGTAAAAATAAGATAGTCATTATTCACTCACTCCAGGTCACATCATGGATATCAATATATGTAGGTGTGAGTCTTGTCATGCCATGTGACCACGCGAATCAATTCGCTTCACACGTCGTGATCCCTCCCGAGGCCATTGTTGAGCAAACTGCCCCTGATGGTGGTGCAGCCGAGGGTGGCAGTCAGATGGACCCTGAACAGGACGCTCGTGGTGATGAGCATGCTTAGGTCTTTCGAGATTGATCTCGGATAGTGGTAGTCTTTTCTTTATTCTTTATGCATGAACAGGTGTTTTTGAAAACTGTGTCCTTCGTTTTGTTGGTAAGTCCTCGTGCTCTTTCTGAGGCAATGTTTAATGGTGTGTTTTTTGGTAAGACCCCGTGCTTATTCTGAGGCAGTACTTAATAGTTTGTTTATCTTTAATGCTAATTAAGTCCTCTATTGTTTAACGCTAATTAAGTCCTCTATTGTTTTGAGGCATTATTTTGTTTAACCATTCTTTGTACCCTTCCTTACCTATGGGGGGTTATGGTTAAGGCGTGCTTTTTGAACAATTGCTATTTTTTCATGGCTTTCGACTGTCTTAGAATGAAATATTTGTCTTTCTTAAATTAGTTATCCTTGTTGTGGCTTTGAAGATTATTTTCGTTTATTCTGCTAATCCAACCATGGGTGACAAGGTCAAGGAGTGATCAGTTCCTTAATTGGACAGGTCATCTCTTACAATGTTGAGTCTAGATTAAATTAAAGCATCCTTCTCGTCTTTGTCATGTGCCTTTTAAGGTCGTTTATTTTTATTAGGGCTCCATTTAGGTTGCACTTTCCCCTTGGTTCTGTGATCAGTTGTTTGAGTCACTTTTTATGGCCAAAGTTTGTAGGGAGATATCTTGGCCGAAGAATTCTTGCCTTAGCCAAAGGTGAGTTCCTCAGTTTTGGATACCTCCTGAATGTCAGGACATCATCTGATTTGGGATCGTGATAGCATTACCCTAGGTCTGTTTCCGTCTCAGGTAGCTTAGGGTGTCCCCCGCTTCATCTCACTTCACGAGGTCGGATGCCATTGCCTTAGGTCTATTTGTCCGTCTCAGACAGCTTGGGTATTTTCCCGCATCACTCTTTGTAGAATGGAAGGTGTGGCTAACACCATGTCATAGTCTTGATGGGCTTTTGATATGATAGTTACGTGGAATTATAAATTTACATGCAAATGCAAAAAAGAAGTAAAAGTAAAATTAAAAGAAAACACACAACATAGATAAATAAAATAAGAAAAAGAAAAAACAAAGTGACAAAACATTGAAAATGAGCAAAAAGTGTATTTTATTAATCTCAAAAGAGGGTTTGTAGAACATTGGTACATTTTAGATAAGGTTTCATGACCTTTTACTAGTAGGGATTTAAACTCTTGTTTTTGGGGTAAAAACAGATTCTGCTGATTTTGGTAAATTTGGGTGTGTTGATGAGAAACGAATTCAAACCCTAAACAAATGCATTGCACGGGAGTACTTTAGATTCGAGAGATCAATCTGTACAATCCTGGCCTAAACCAATAAATGGCCGTACCAGTCTTACTTCGGTCACAAAGTGAAGGAGAAGGGTTGATCTTAGGGAGGGAAGCGAAGAAGGTGTTGAGATCAAAAAAATTGAATTTTGAAGGTGTGGCTGTTTTATGACTTGTATCAGAATATGGAAATGGCTTGCAGAATGTAAGCTATCAGTTTTTGGTGTTTTCTGGATACTTGTGTTGATAACCAAAACTGTGTCGTTTGTTGAAATAGGTTGAAAACCTATTTATATCAGTCATAGTTTCACGCACCCTGATCTCATAGGACTGGGAATAGTTGAGTGATGGATGAGTGGGATCGTGCTGGATGGTGAAAACCACGTCTCCACTATTAGGGGAAGACTGGGTGGTTTCATCCCACTACTTATCTATCATCACTAAATTTCCGCCTTTCCTGACACTTTCTTGTAATAGGCGTGTTGCACGCCGCACATTGTAGACCGCCAGACCAATACCATGATGAACATCCCCCAGTTTGTGACATGTTTGATGTCTCGAGTATTTTCGTGGAAAATATGCAGCAGGCTGATGAATGGGTCTTGTTTGCAAGACCTAGTTATTCTGACCAATCACGCGCAAGATAGGTGGCGGGTGGTCATGTGTGAGTAGCTGCCAGGAGCTATCTATGTACATTAAAGATGTGGTGATCGGTCCCTATAGGAGAATGGTGGTTGGTAGCCATTTTGACATTCTATTGGTTGGCCCAAATTAAATCTAAACCGGTTAAGTTGGCTAGCCAAGTTGGATGGCTGAGATGATTTGCATAAGTTTGTGCTAATTCATGAAATTTCGTAATCAGAAAATTCAGATGTGAGACCCTCACTAAAACTGCTGTAGAATTCTCATACGAACTCGGGTTTTGACGATCCGCCCCTCCATTCTTATCATAAAATAATTTCCTATCTTCCTACGAAGGAATATTTAGGTTTTGAGCTCGTTTAGGAGGTGAAAACAGCCCGACAGTAAAAACTCATGAAGAATTAAGGAGGAATTCTGTCAGTTTCAGCCATGACCTAGCTCGTCTTTTAAGCTGTATCTTTTAGCTCGTTAATCCGATTGATGAGAGTTTTTAGTATGTTATGCTATACATCCATATGAAACTTTTGGCATGTAGCTCATACAAAAATTGTTTACCAAATGCTCCCAGTTGTTCGTCCAATATTTGGGTGATCGTTTAGAAGCCATATGGGGTAGGCCGCGGCGTGGCCGATTGTTCCTTATAGAAGATGGGTGGCCATTGATCATGGACACAGCTCTTTATAGAAAAGGGGTGGCCATTGATCATGGCCACAACTTGTTGGAATAGCATGGCTTTCCAATTAGCATGCCGGTGCGATTTGGCAGGTTGATTAGCTAATTTGCATGGCGGCCATGTTGACACGACGACCACTAGGTGTTAGCGCAGTTTGGCTTTATTTAATGCGTGTGGCGAGTTTAAAGTGACCTGATTGTTCGATAGAAAAGAGGGCCGGTAAGCAGCATGGGCCCGACTAGAGCTGGCAAACGGGCGGGCCGGGGCTGGCTTGTTACGGGTTTCACGGGTTCGGGTTAACACGGGCCAAAACCTGCGGGTCAATATTCTTCACGGGTGGTCATTTCTTCAACCCGCACCCGTAACGGGTAAAGCTTGCGGGTTCACGGGTTAGCCCGACTTGTTTAATTAAAAATTTATTAACTTAATTTATGACAAATTACAATTTACAAGGATAAAACACAGTTCATTACCAACTCAATTAGTTACAAATTACTACTTTAACTCAATCCAATACTACCAATTGAGCAACACCACAATAATCTGTATACCATTTGCAGCTACAACACTAAGGACATAGCAAGCATACCTTCAGTTAAACCTCATTCCATTTCTCATATCAACAATAACAACGGCTTAAGTTCCATTTCCTCACTACCACCAAGAACAACTTTAAATTCTGAACAAACTACTTAAATTCACTAATAAGTATTCAACTTCTCTTCTTGTAAATCATTCAACATAAAACCCCTGATTTCATACACCAATTCACACAAACCCCCTTCACCTGAGTCTAATTCCTTCACTAATTTCCATAAACCCTAAATTAGGATGAACCCTATTTCTCTGTGAAACTCATACAAATCTCTAACTCAAACTTAAAAGCAAACCCAATTATAATCTACTGTTCGCATCATTATCAAACAAGAATCTCAATTAAAATCAGAAACCCTAATTACCTCTTTTGATTCTTCATTAGCACCACCTTTCTCAAAATCACGGAAACAACAACCCCATCTTCATCTATACATCTTTAATAATTGATTTCCTCAAATCAAATCTCACTCTCATCTCACAAATCTCTCTCGGACGAAGAACAGAACCAGAGAAGAAAGAGAAAAGGAAATAGAAAGAAAACAGATTGAATTTAAGCTTCAATGACTAAACTTCATCTCACAAATCTCTCTCTGCAATTGTTTGAACAAGGAATCAGACACGATAGAGAAAACATCAACAGCGAGAGATGTTACAGAATTGAAATTAGGGTTTGATATAATTCATCGATGGAGAAGAGGATGTGGTTTCTGTTAAATTGAAGGTTCAAATCAAGAATTTGTGAAGAAATCTGTAAAGATGCTAGAAAGTAAAAACAGTTCAGACTTCAGAGCTGCCGTTGTGAGAAGAAGTGCGGAACATTTTTTATTTTTAGGGTTATGGGTAACATTTTATACATATATGTGATTCACGCGGGTTTACGGGTTGAACCCGCGGGTTTACGATCCGGTCCGGGTTAACCCGTTTTCCAACGGGCCAGCATTTCTCCAACCCTAACCCGACTGCTTTAGAAACCAGCCAAGCCGGGTGTGGGTTTTCACGGGCCGGGCCAGGTCAACTTGCGGGTTTTTGGCTGGTTTGCCAGCTCTAGTCCCGACCACACTCCAAGTGCGTTCGGCGCATTTAGAGCGACCTGATTGGTCGATGGGAAAGAGGGCCGGTAAGAGTAGCATGGGGGCGTGGCCATCTGCAGGTGGTGCCTGCTAGGGTGAACAGGCCGGCCATGTGGCCTGGCCACGCCTCCTCTTATTGCTTCTCCTATTTTCCGCGGCTCCTCTTTTGTTTCTTGTTTTCTGATTTTGGTAAGACTTTGCTCCTACTAGTCCATGGAAGATCAATTTCCTAGCTTTCCTAGGTTTAGTTTCTACCAGCAGGGTCCGAGATATTGCGCAAGCGCAAAAAACCTAATTTTTGCAAATTAATTAGGTTAATATTTGAATCTTGTGAATTATCACAAAATTGATTAAATTCGGTGAGTTCTGTATGTTGACACAGAGTTCTTTAAATTTTATTGTCAGAGAGCAGCATGCTTTCCGACTGAATACTTTCATGCATACCTTAATCTTGATACTTCGGGAAATTGATGCTACTCAGCTGCGAGTGAACACTAATTGTCATTTCATATCAATATTAAGGGTTAAGCCGTGGAACATATCACAGGAAAGCATTCAATGAGCCTTGCATTAATGAATAATACATGCGGGATGTTGAAATTTACAGAATATTTAGGATTTTTGCTACATGCACCATTCTGGATAAAGTTCATGTAAATATATTGAATTGCTCAATATATGCGTAAGTAAAAAGGATGGGCACTCATTACTTCAAATGGCTCCGTCTCTTTGCAGAATGACGGTACATTAAATACAGTGTTTTACAATCTTTAGCCCTGAACTAAAAACCACCATCAACAACTCCGTTTTCATAATTTAACCTTCTTATATGATAGGTCTTCTAAGTATTGTATTGCTATAGGTATTTGATATTCCATGGTCGCTCTAGTTCTTTCCCATTGGGTTTGAGAAATATGTATTTCCTTCCTTAGCGAGGATCGTAAGTGGTCCTTCCCATATGGGTACAAATTTTCCTGATTCCTGCTAGTATGGTGGAATTTCTCGCCATACTTGGTCGCCTGGGTTGAACTATCTTTTGTGGACACGTTAGTTGTATTCCCGAGCAAACCTTTGATGTTAATTTTCTATTCTTTGGAGTGATATTTCTCCGTTTTCCTCGAGATCGTCTAGATTAGCGAGTATCATGTCCAAGGTCAGGTTCTTTTCCCAAGCTTCGGTTTTAGTCGTCGGGATCATCGCTTCTGTTGATATGATCGCTTCGGTACCATATGTTAGTGAGAAAGGTGCTATCCCTGTGGACTCTCTTCGGGTAGTCCGATAATCCCAAATAACGTTGTGCAATTGTTCGCACCAGCTAGACCCATGCCCATCCAGCTTCTTTTTTATGATGTCGGCAATAATTTTATTAGTGGCCTCGGCCTGGCCATTGCTTTCCGGATATATGGGCGTAGACCTGTTCTTTCTGATTTTGAAATAGTTAAAGAGGAGATCAATATTTTTTCCTCGGAGTTGTGCTCCATTGTCCGATACGATGGCAGCTGGGATACCAAAGCGACATATAATATGTTTAAAAAGAAATTTGAAGACATCGGGGTATCTGATGCGTCTGATGGCTTAAGCCTCTACCCACTTCGTAAAGTAGTATGTGGCGACAATAAAATACTTTCTTTATCCTGTACCCACTCGTAGTGGTCCTACGATATCGACCCCCCATTTAGAAAAGGGCCAAGGGCTTATTACAGATTTTAAATCCATGGAAGGAGCATGCTTCATTTTTCCATATTTTTGGCATTCGATGCATCACTGGGCCATCTGTTTTTAATCTTCGTTCATATGAGGCCAAAAATATCCTTGAAGTTTGGCTTTGGAGCTAATGTCCTTCCCCCATTGTGATTTCCAGCATACCCACGATGTATTTCTTTTAAAATTTCTTGTCCTTCATCAAAGGATAGGTATCTGAGCAAAGGCCCTAGATATGACTGTCGATATAGTATTCCTTCCCTTAATTGGTAGTTTCCTGATCGGGATATCACTTTGTGCGCGAGCTTCTGATCGCTTGGGAGATCGCCATTAGTCAGGTATTTCATGATAGGTGTCCTCCAATCTCCTTCAGGAGGAACCTTTTGGCTCGTGCTCACATTTAAAATTTCCATATCCCCTTCGAGTGGTATAAAGGAAAGTAATACCCTTTCGACCTTCATAGCTGTTGCCTCTGGGTCTTCGATCATGGAAGAAATGAAAGCAAGGGCATCTGCATGCCTATTTTTATTCCTAAATAAGTGTCGGAAGGTGATGTTGGTATCTGCCCGATATAGTTTTTGGTCAGCTGGAGATATCGCTGTAAACAAGTATCTGAAGCTTGATACCTCCCGTCGATTTTTCGTATGACAAGTTGTGAGTCGCTCGTGAGTCTGACTTCGTCGAGTCCGAGTTCAATTATTACTCGGAGGGCATGTATGACCGCTTCATACTCGATTATGTTATTTGTGGAGGGGAACTCTAGCCTTAAGCTGTAAATGATCCTTCGGCCTGTCGGAGTCGTGAAGACCATTCCGATGCCAGATCCTTCCGAGTTACATGACCCATCCATAAATACTTCCCATCGTCTCGGGTTTTCAGAACGAAGTAGTTCGGGCGGATCTTCCAACTCGTCCTCCATCCCTGGAATTTCCTCGATCTCATCGGTATCGTCGAGTGGGAAATTGGCTAGGAAATCTGCAAAGACTTGAGTCTTTATTCCTGTCTGAGGTTGATATTTTACCCCAAACTGTTTGATTTGAGCTCCCCATTTGGAGATTCTACCTTCTCCGTCGTCCTTTTCAAGTACAAATTCTATTGGTGCTTTGGTAATGACAGTTATAGTGTGTGCATGGAAGTATGTTTGCAATTTTTGGTTAGCATACACTAAAGATATCACAAGTTTCTCAATCTTTGAGTAATTCTTCTCTGTCGAAGTCAGAGTTTTGCTTATAAAGTAAATGGGTTTTTCAGTCCCCTCGTCAATGCGAGTTAGTATAACACTTATCGATGTGTTAGTTGCTGATAGATAGATGTAAAGATCTTCACCCGGATTAGGTTTTTACAAAATTGGTAAGGTAGCTAGGTGCTCCTTAATCTTTTGAAAAGCTTCTTCTCATTCAGCACTCCATGAGAATTTCTCTCCTTTCTTCAGAGTATTAAAGAAATCTTTACATTTATCGGACGATCTGGTAATAAACCTTCCTAGGGTTGCCAATTGACTGTTCAATCTTTGCACGTCTTTTACTGTGGCTGGCGAAGGAATTTCTAAGATGACTTGCACTTTGGCTGGGTCCACCTTAATGCCTCGCTTTGTAACCAGGTACCCTAAGAATTTTCCTGAAGTTACCCTGAATGTACATTTTGTCGGGTTGATTTTCATATCATATTTCCTCATTTGTTCAAAAATATCTTTAAGGTCCTTTGCATGGTCCTGTGTGAGATTGCTTTTGACAAGCATGTCGTCTACATAAATCTCTAGGGTTTTATGTATCCAGTTATCAAACATCTTTTCTACCATTCTCTGGTATGTCGCACCAGCA
The DNA here is from genome assembly GCA_023531105.1 of Papaver atlanticum. Classification (NCBI taxonomy): domain Eukaryota; kingdom Viridiplantae; phylum Streptophyta; class Magnoliopsida; order Ranunculales; family Papaveraceae; genus Papaver; species Papaver atlanticum. The sequence goes on from JAJJMB010001184.1 coordinate 3,908,086, forward strand.
TCTTTCAGTCCGAATGGCATTTTAGTATAACATTAAAGATCTCGCGGAGTGAAAAAGGAAGTGTGCTCTTGGTCTTCCTCCGCTAACGGAATCTGATTATAGCCCGAGTACCCATCCATCAACGATAGCAACCCATATCCGGATGTTGCTTCTACGAGCTAATTGATGTTGGGGAGTGGGAAGCAGTCTTTTGGACATGCTTTTTTGAGATCACTAAAGTCAATGCATATTCGCACTCATACGTTCTTCTTTGGTACGATCACCATGTTGGATATCCATATCGGATGTTGTACTTCTTGAAAATGTTGGGTCTAACAACCACACCCAATATTTCGTTTGGCAATCTGAATAGACAAACTCCAATATACTTTCAAGAGAATCAACTAGACAGTTAGACTCGATCTAGAGAAAAGTATATCAAAGAGTTTTATATCTTTATCTCTCAATTCAATCTGCGATCAGCAAATAGAAATTTGCGAGACCGATTGAATATAAGAGAAATAACTTGAACGGTACCAAAGACCAATGTTCAAGGATCAATCAAACAACCAAGGGTTGGATTTCCCAATTGATCGATTCAACGCACAACCTGTGATATTTCAATTATATAACAAAATATAATGCGAAAAAGAAATAACACAGACACCAGAAGTTTTGTTAACGAGGAAACCGCAAATGCAAAAACCCCCCGGGACCTAGTCAAGATTTGAAAACCACATTGTATTAAGCCGCTACAGACACTAGCCTACTACCAATGAACTTCGGACTGGACTGTAGTTGAACCCTAAGCAATCTCACACTGATTCAAGGTACAGTTGCACTCCTTACGTCTCTGATCCCAGCAGGATACTACGCACTTGATTCCCTTAGCTGATCTCACCCACAACCAAGAGTTGTTACGACCCAAAGTCGAAGACTTGATAAAAAAATCTATCTCACACAGAAAAGTCTATAGGGATAGATAAATCTGTCTCCCACAGAAATACCTACAAGTTTTGTTCCGTCTTTTGATAAATCAAGGTGAACAGGAACCAATTGATATACCAGACTTATATTCCCAAAGAACAGCCTAGAAATATCAATCACCTCACAATAATCTTAATCGTATGGTAGCGAAACAATATATTGTGGAATCACAAACGATGAGACGAAGATGTTTGTTACTACTTTTTATCTTGCCTATCGGAGATTAAATCTCGAGCCAATCTTAAAGAAGATAGTACTCAAACACGATAGAAACAGCAAGATCAGATCACGCAACTACAAAGAAAATAGCTGGGTCTGGCTTCATAATCCCAATGAAGTCTTTAAGTCGTTAACCTACAGGGTTTCGTGAAAAACCTAAGGTTAAAGGAGAACCGACTCTAGCTTATACAACTAGTATCACACAGGAGGTGTGGGGATTAGTTTTCCCAGTTGCTAGAGTTCTCCTTTATATTTTTTCAAATTAGGGTCTGCAATCTAAGTTACCTTGGTAACAAAGCATTCAATATTCACCGTTAGATGAAAACCTGATTAGATTCAATCTAATATCTTTCAACCGTTAGATCGAACTTAGCTTGTTATACACAAATGAAATGTACCCTAATTTAGGTTTAGTAACCGTACCTAAACGTGTACACCATGTTGGCTCAACCGTAGTTAACCGAGGTTAGCTATATGAACACTCTCATATCAACCTTATTCATCTTAACCATAACAAGTTCAAATGACTCAAATGAAACTAGTTAAAGAGTTGTTCAATTACTATATTCTCATAGAAGTATACAAGAACACAATTGAAGCAAAATCGGTTTGATTCACTCGAATCAATTCATGAACATTGGTCGGTTGCCAGCCGACGCAAAAATAATTTAAGTTCTTTCACTTCACAATTATGAATAATAGTATAGTAATAAGAACAGATTCATTCCACAAGGAGATATGGGTTGTTATTCGTAATTGAAAACTTAAGTAACCTGAGGGGATTTTTGATTTAGGTCGAAAATAATTAAACTAATAATAATAGCAAAGAATGAATAAAGAGAATCAATAAGTTGAGAATACTGGTTAAGGGTTCATCATCAATCATAATACATGCACTTCGACTAATAACTAGTGTTGTCACTCAATCATTCATTATCAAGAGTCCTAAAGTACCCCATCAAGAGCATACACCGGTAAATTCCTTATGTCATCATATACCAGAACGATGAATATATGAATACTACTTAGTGAACAACCTAATGCAACGTGCTATTAGGTTTAATCCTCCAAGAGCTTTAAGTTATATGAATCAGACTAATCCATGCAATAGAAATACTACGAGTAAACTATTTAACTTAGGTCAAGCTTCTACTTGCAATCACACAAAGGTTTTGAATACAATTGGTAATCACAATATGCTACTTATGACAAGGTTTATCAAAAATTACGTATCTCAAAACCCTAGCCTAGCTTTAGAAATGCATTCATGCTCATTTAGTAGCGCTCCTAAACAAACAATCATATGCGATAATAAATCGTAGAACAAGACAATAATAATTTGATTGAGATAACTAAACCATGCGACATCGTAGTAGCTCCATTCTTTTGTTGTTGTCTTCGTAATTTCTTCCTCTCCTTGATGATGCGTACAAATCTCGGATTTGAGCTAGTTCCACTTCCTTTTGGTTAAGATAGCCTCAAACACCTAAGAAACTCAAATCAAACAAAATCAAAGCATAATCATACAAAAACTACCAAGAAAGCAAAGCATTTGAGTACCTAACTAGTGAAAATATTACACCTATCAAACATTATAGCCACGGTTTCCAAAGAATGCATTCCTTATTATATAAATGTATTAGTTCATGAGCCAACCGATTTTAGAACTTTAACCACTCAAGTATGCAAACGGGTATGCATACTTAAGTAGCCGGTCTGAGTTTGGGTTCGCCAGTATGCAAACGGGTACGCATACTTAGTACACTTCCAAATCCCAGCAGAAATTCCCGGACCTATACCTTACGCAAGTATGCGTACTGGTACGTGTACTTGGTACACGGAAATTCACAACTACAAGTACGCATACGGGTATGCATACTTTAGTTCCGGTCATGGATCACATACATGCAAGAATGCACACTATGTTTATAATCCAATGATGGTTAATTATTCTAAACTCTTATTTCAATCATTGATACTTTCTTAGAGGATGACAATAGCCGTTTTCACACACTATTAGCATCGAAGAAATTTTCAAGATATTGAAATAATCATAACGAAACATTCCAAGTCTACACCAAATGATTGTATCACACAAACCATGTAAGATGTTACTCGACGATTTTCACATGATCATCTTTTGACTTTCGTCAAGAATATAAGATGAACTTGGTTGAAGAGAAAGATTACCAACACATATTCCGAGAAATATGTAAGCGAGTAAAACTCAGCTTGAAATCGCAAATGTGTATAATCGACAACTATATAGTAATACGACTTTTTTCTCAATGTTGGAGATAGAGTAGAAATAGACTTTCCAAGTGATAGATGAGTTTTAGTCTCCACATACCTTTTGTTGATGAAGTTCCACAAGCTCGCCTTAGTAGTTCTTCATCTTCAATGATGAACGCCGTGAATTCTAATGCCCAACTACACAATCTATCCTAGTCCGAGACATCACTATAAGTAGACTAGAAATCAAGAATTATAGTTTTGATCACTAACATTGACAAACAAGCTTGAGATAGCAACGCTTGCGAGTTCGACCAAGCAGTGCTCTAACAATCTCCCCCTTTGTCAATTTTAGTGACAAAACTATCAATACATATGGATTACAAAATAAATAAACTTTATAGCTTCTCATCCAAATGCTTGATCTCCTTGGTTCTTTAACATTACTCGAAATCTTCGTCACTTCCAAGTACTCCAATGATTCCAAATGTGTTCAATTCTGCATCATTGTTGTTGAAGATCCGTAGCTATAACAATGAGAAAACAGTTGCTCTCAATCATTGTTATACAGTGTCATAGTATCATTATACAGTATCAAAGTCCAATTGTATCACAACTTTGACAACAATACTATGGTGATATGTATCACTCCCCCTTAGTCAATACTTCATCTCAACATGAAAACCACTCCTCCTTACATAATGATCTGTAAACCATATGTATTTGTAGTGTGAACTACACATTAATTCTCCTCCTTTTTGTCAATATAAATTGGCAAAGGTACGAAAACTAGTGGGATCCTCATGAAATTTTCATAGAGATACTTCATGACCAAAAGAGAACAACATACCAACTTGTTTAGATGCCATCAAATAGCCGAAACTAAATGCATTCATCAAGAAGTTTATAAAGATACAAGATAACCCCTACAATATTCCACAGTCGCACTCCCCACAAAGATTTGGCAATTAAGCACAAGTTCAATTAAGAACTCTCCCCCATAAAATGTCATTCCCGAAAGAACAACAAGAGCGACCTTACTTTTACAAGAAAAGAAGGATTTCTTTGGACATTAACAAATTACATAAGAATATGAATTTGTATCCAAAAATCTCAATTGAATTAACCACAAGGAAAATGATCAATTCAATTGGTCATGCTCAACATAAGAGAACTTACGGAGCAACACAGTACATACACAAAGATGTGGATCAAGGAAATACCAATACTGTGGAATAATCAAAGATTCATTCTATTTTTCATCACTATTTGCACAATGACATATAATAGACTTAATCTTTGTAAACAAAAGTTCATCCTTTCTTCCATCAATATTTGCATAATGACATAAAAGTCTTAACTTTTGTAGTAAAAAGTTCATTCTATCTTTTATCAATACTTTCATACCGACATATAATAGAGATAGCTTTTGAACAAGTATGGGACAGTCAAAGGTTCACGGACGTAAACAACATATCCCATAACAATTTGCAATATATAAAATCATAAAGATTAATACTACAAAAATCATCGTCCAAATAAACTTTAGAATTTAAACAAATAAATCTAAAAACATTGAAAGATGAAAACGTTGGCAATAACTATGTGTACTCACAATAATGGCTATTCCAAACCCTTGTTATCCTTCTTAAAAACACAAGAATAAATTCTCATAAGAAGTTTCCTAGACATTGTAGAGCTTTCTCAGGGCATCTACTGAGAATTCCTTATCATTATTGAAAAACCCATTGATAATGGGATCATTCAATTCCTCTAGATCTTCAGAGATATCAGTTAAATCACTAAGTTCTCTTTTCAGTTCACTCAGAGTGTTCTTTGTTAGAGACAACATTTGTTCGTAGTGAGATATTTTTTTCAAAGATGAAACGATTTGAGATTTTAAATCATTTCTTTTTCTGATAAAATATTTCACCATAGCCCTGAAGTTATTATCATAATGACAAACAGATAAAAGGAAGTTAGAGGAGGAACCTGAATCACTAACCGTAGCATTCACCTTTCTCTTTCTTGAGGACATGATTCCTTCACATAGGTACACATTGACAGCTTCTACTACATCTCTTTTTGTAGTTCCTCTAGTTGTAGGTGCCATGAGACTGTATCTTTTAGAAGAAAAAAAAGTGAAGTACAATTCTAATTACAAATGAAAATAAATAGACTTATTAGGAAAACTAACCCTAAAGAAACTTTGAAAAAGACACCACGGTTTACGTTCCATTATCTATCTTAACAACAAAATATTCACTTGCTCAAAATAACTTTTTAGTCATAAATAGAATAACCAGAAATAACCAACATAATTTACAGGACTTAAGCAACCTTGATGTGATCCTTATTCCAAGTCAACAATAAGGATTCATCACATTACTGTGATTAGATAGTAATGGAGTGAACAAAATGTTCACTTTTTCTGTCACAAGATTACATATCAAGGATTGTTGGATAACCGGACTTACCTCGTCTGACTCTAATTCTTTTAGACATCCTCTTCTTGTACTCAGACGTTTGGTGGTTCTCCAGAGTCAGACTCATCCTTTGCATGTCATTTTGAAGTTTGGAAACTCTTTTGTTGTTTCTCTTGAATTTCCAACACTTACTTTGAACATGACTTACACTTCCACAAAAAGAGCAAAACAGAGAGGAGTTTTTGCTTTGTAGAGATGACTCCCGTTTAGCACAACTTACAGAATCAGTTGTTCCACAACCGGCCAGAACAAATGAGTTGGTTGTGCTCACAGTCTTATTTTTGAACCCTAAACCTTTTGTGTTTCCAAAAGCCTTTTGACCAAATAACATTGCTGAAATTTTGTCGGAGCTTCCTGTCAACCTTTGCAGGTCACACTTGAGAGAATTAATCTCCTTTTCTTTCAGAGATAGGGTTCTGGTGAATTCATCATTAAGACAATCAATCTCAAGAGATTTCACTTGAAGTGATGATTCAAGTTTCTCCAACAAAACTTTTAGTTAAAGATTTTCCTGGTGAATTTCTTCACTTTTATCCAAGAAATCTAGAATCTCAGTGTCAGACTCACATTCCGGACCAGAATTTTAGTTAATGGAGACTTCTGCCGAGAGGGCTGACAATCTTGAACATACTTTGACACACTGAGATATTTCTTCTTGAAGTGAATCATCAGAGAGAGAAGACAGTCTCTCGGATCTCTTGCTTTTCTTCACAATATCCTTGATCTTTTATGTAATCAACGATCTGTTAGCATAAAATTGATTAAAACAACACTCATCATCCCATTAGAAGTTAGAAGCTCCTCTTGTAATGGTCACAGCATCGAACGCAGCCGTTCTGACTGTATTCTGATCATGATCTAGTAATTTTATCTTTCTAACAAGAGAATTTCTGGAAAGAGTATCAAGGTTATTTACCTCAACGATCGATGGCATGCTTCTTAGAATCGTATCTATATGGCAGCGATCTTAGAATTTTCATCACAATGTCCTTTTAAGGAATAGTCTTATGATGTGTATTGTAGTTGTAGTAAAAAGAGGGATTCGATTCTTGAACTTGTGAAGGATAACTTTAGACTTAAATTCAAAACTAAATAGAAAAATCACTAAAAATTATAGCAAACACTGACAAAGTTGATATCAATATTAAAAGAACACTGAGGCTGAGATTCCACTATTTTCCAAGTTCAAAGTGATTTAATCTAGTATTTATATTCATGCAATTTTTTCGTTCAATTTGATTCTAAACTATTGCAACATGTAGATTTTCAAAATAACAAGTGTAAATCCGAAGCATAAAACATCAAAAACCTAGGTCCAAGAATGCTCTATCAAAAAAAATAACAATTGCTCAACAAAAATCACTCAAACAATTTTCAATCAAGGCAAATAATCATAAAATAATTACAATAAAATAAATAAAATAGAATACACCACTTTTTGTTGGAAAAATAGCTTCCTCTATCGCCTCAGCAATGGGGTTTACCTCCTCATATTAATCATGTTCTCAAAATACATGTTTATGGCTCAAAAATTGATTAAAAGGGAGAAAAGGGTATACTGTAGTCGTTGAAAGTCTAATACAGAAGACTGAATCGTTGCTGAAAGGCTTCGGTGACTGCAGACAGGAGCGACCGTAATTCGTTGTCACTGAAAATAAGTCTGCCTCTGCGACTGACTCTGTGGGTCTTATGTTCTTCTTCTTCAGCAGCAGCAGCAGAGTTTCTGTACTCGATTTTCTTCGCTTCTCTAGTGCTCTAAACTTCCCCTAAAGTGTTCCTTACCTTCCTAGGACTCGAACCAACTCTTTTATACATCATAGGGCTAAGAAAATTCGAGAATATCTTTGGTTTTTCCTTTCTCTTCAAGTCACGAAATTTCCCTTTTCTCATCAGCTACACGTATCCTCAGTCAATCCAAGCTGTCCAAACTCTCTCTGTGATAGAATCAAATCCCTCAGAAGAGTTTCTTTCCTCTTATTCACGTTTGTTTCCAAAAATAAACCATAAAATTACCCGTGATATTATTCAACCCTGTTTTGCCTCAAACCCGGGTTCTAGCCAATTTGGAACCATTCCAACACCCTTACCTCGCCTGTTGATGGTTAAGAAGCAATCCCAAGAAAACTCAGAGCTTTAATCTCTTCATAACTAACCCAAAATCGCAATCCTAACTCTGTTCTTCACTGCGGTAAACTTTCCCGCCAGATTTCATTTTCAAAACGTGAAAAAAAACTGTCCCCCTATCCAATCCCGGTCTGTGCTTAGTGATGTCGTTTTATAGTTGTAATGGTAAAAAGGTTCGTTGCTCGAACTTGTGAAGGATTTTTGAAAATTAAATAGAGTTGTTTTAACAATAATAAGAAAATACCGAGACTCTGGATTCCACCATTGACCAATTAAGTGATAAACTCTAAACAATATTCATGCAATATTTTTCTTTAAAGTGATTCTAGTATTTGCCTTTAATAGATTTTTGAAGTAATAATTGTAAGCACGAAGCATGAAACATCAAGAGTATTAAAACCAAGCATGTCCCATCAAAACACTTCACAACTACTCAATAAAAACCAATTTTTCTTTTAAGTTCTATGCAAATAATCATGTAAAATAATTGCAATAAATAATTAAAATAGAACTATACCACTTTTCATGGAACAATGGCTTCCTCCGTCGCCTCGGCTAAGGGGTTTAGCTCCTCATATTAATCATAATCTCAAAATACATGTTTATGGCTCAAAAGTTGATTAAAAGGGAGAAAAGTGTTAAAACAGCGGATTCTGCAGTTGCTGAAGGTCTAAATCAGAAGTCGGAATTGTTGCTGAAAGGCTTCGGTGACTGCAGGAAGATGCGACCGTAACCCGTTATCACTGAAAATAAGTCTGCCTCTGCAACTAACTCTGAAGGTCTAATGTTCTTCGTGTTCTTCTTCTTTGCAGCAGCAGAAAAGTTTCTGTATCGACTCCAGTTGATTGTTTTACGCTTCTCTAAGGCTCTAAACTTTCCCCTAAACTTTGTTGCTTCTCAATATGACTCGAATCAACCTATATATATCCACCAAACCCCAAAATTACTCGAGTTAATCCAAATCTTTTCGTTTTTTCTTCACCGCACGTTACAGCCATTTGATCTTCTTTTTACGCGTCAACTTGGTTTCCAAACTCTCTTAAACTCTCCCAGGACTGAATAAGGACTCCATACACTCCTATCTTGCCGTAAACTCTTCACAAATTCTTTTGTAAACCGAAAATAACTCAAATTGTGAATTCTCCCTGTTTTGCTCCAACACGGATTTCTATCCCTGTTTAATCGATTCTACAGCCCATACCATACTTGTTTATCCTTAACAGGGTTAATCCAACGAAAATCAGCCATTGAATCGCCTTAAAAATCATCCAAAATTCGATCAACCAATCTGCCAGTAAAGAAAAATATTTCCCGCCAAAAATTTATTTTCAAATGATGAAGATGGGTGCTAAAGATGAATTTGGGCTACACATAGCCATGGGTGCCCCTTATCCGCTGCTGGAGTCCGTATAACACTTGTCCCTTGGGGTGCATTTAGACAACTTTTCGAGCCGATTTTCCCAAAAATGTTTATTCCCCAAAAATACCTACAAAGGGATAAAATACCAACATTAGTACAAAAATGGGTACTAACAATATACACAATAGAGATGAAAATAGACACATAAATGCGTCTATCACTTAGCAGCTGCCTGGAAATGGGTTACCCCTTATCCAAAATGAGAGTCCGAATAGCAAATGTCCTCCCAGGTGCCTTCAACAACTTTTCGAGCCAATTTCGCCGCAAAAGTCTATTTCTCCAAAAACACCTACAAAGGGATAAAATACCAAAATTAGTACAAAAATGGGTACTAACAATATACACAATAGAGATGAAAATAGACACATAAATGCGTCTATCATCTTACCAATTGCAAAAGATGCATTAACAATTTCAGACACTATGTGATTAAACTCATCAAATGAATCATCTGCCATACGAAGGTTTTCCCAATCATAATTTAGGTTTTGTAACCTAGCTTCCTTTTCACAGGTATTCCCTTCAAATACCGTTTCTAAGATATCCCAAGCATCTTTAGACCGAGTGAACGTAGTCACATGGTGCTGAAGATCTGGGGTAATGGCATGAATGATAGCATTTAACCCGTCATAATTTTGCATTGTAACGAGAATCTCGGCAGGTTCGTATGCACCAATATCCTTTGGAATAGTTGCATCGCCTTCTGCAACAATCGGAGGATTATAGTCATTAACTATATAAACCCATGATTTAAAATCACACGCTTGAAGAAAGGCACGCATAACAATTTTCCACCATAAGTAATTTGAGCCATCGAAGACTGGTGGTACGTTTATGGAGATAGCACTTCTGTCCATATTCAAATCATTAAAAACACAGACTTATAAGGTCTTTAATGTGTTTGCCTGCTCTGATACCACTTGAAAACGAGGGAGTCTAACAACCACACCCAATATTTCGTTTGGCAATCTGAATAGACACACTCCAATATACTTTCAAGAGAATTAACTAGACAGTTAGACTCGAACTAAAGAAAAGTATATCAAAGAGTTTTATATATCTATCTCTCTATTCAATCTACAATCAGCAAATAGGAATTTGCGAGACCGATTGAATATAAGAGAAATAACTTGAACGGTACCAAAGACCAATGTTCAAGGATCAATCAATTCCAATCAAAAACCAAGGGTTGGATTTACCGATTGATCGATTCAACGCACAACCTGTGATATTTCAATTATATAACAAAATATAATGCGGAAAAGAAATAACATAGACACCAGAAGTTTTGTTAACAAGGAAACTGCAACTGAGGAAAAACCCCGGGACCTAGTCCAGATTTGAACACCACACTTGTTGATGGTGGTTTTTAGTTCAGGGATTAAATTGTAAAACCCTGTATTTAATGCGCTGTCGCTCTGCAAAGAGGATGAGCCATTTATAAGTGATGAGTGCTCAAACCCCTCAACTTACATATGTATTGAGCAATTCATTATATTTAATGCGTTGTCATCCTGCAAAGGAATAAAGGCCATTTAAGAGTGATGAGTGCATAAACCTCTTCGCTCATAGATATATTGAGCAATTCAATATATTTGTATATATATATATATATATATATATATAAATGTTGATGGTGGTTTTTAGTTCAAGGATAAAATCATAAAACCCTGTATTTAATGCGCTGTCATCCTGCAAAGGAACAAAGACATTTGAAAGTGATGAGTGCATAAACCTTTTCACTTACATATGTATTGAGCAATTCAACATATTTACGAAATTTATCCAGAATGGTGCGTGAAGCAACAATCCCAGATATTCTGTAAATTTTAACCTATTGCATTATTCACTAATGCATGACCTGCCTGGTATTTTCCTATGCTATGTTCCCAGCCGAACTCTCAATATTGGCATGACATGACGATTAATGTTCACTCGCAACGGAGTAGCATGAATCTCCCGAAGTGTCAGTATTGAGACCTGCGTGAAAACACTCACGTAGGCTACACCACTCTTTGATAAAGAGATCAGCGTGTCTACACACTTTTTAATTAAAAGTTAGCGCGATCGAATGAGTTTAAAGTCCTTAAGGAAAATCTAGACTGTCCATATCAGTCTTAAGAAACGATCATGGCCACGCGATTTGGCCACACAATTCAACAAGCCTAGCCTACTCCTAGCGGAACTAGGTGATCGTCATGATAAACACCAGCGGGCCCACTAACATCCCGACCGGTCAAAATCCCTTTAGCTCATCCGCTACACCCTTGAACGCTCAACAAAACATAGGTGATCGCGCTGTTGAAAAAGAGCTCAAACGAGCCAAGACTGACCATAACGGTCTCAAATTTATCACATCCGTCCAACTTAGCTAGCCTAGTTGGACGGTCTAGATCTTCCCTAGAATGATCAAAAGGGTACTGGCGTGTTCACCAGCGAACCAACTACATCCTTGGTCAATCGACTTGTCCACGGCAAAACAGGAGCGCATTGAATCGTTTGCCCAAAGTAGGGTGAACGCGCTGTTTGAAAACCCTAGTTTGCGTTGCGGCGACACACTACTGTCCCAAATCGATCACAACCATCAATCTTCGCCAGCCACATTGAGTGGCTTAGATCCAATTTCAGATGATCAAAGAGGCGCCAACATGATCGCCGACGGCTCATCTCCATAAAAGTATACAAGAACAAAATTGAAGCAAAATCGGTTTGATTCACTCGAATCAATTCATGAACATTATAGCCACGGTTTGCAAAGAATGCATTCCTTAATATATAAATGTATTAGTTCATGATCCAACCGATTTTAGAACTTTAACCACTCAAGTATGCAAATGGGTACGCATACTTAAGTAGCCGGTCTGAGTTTGGGTTCGCCAGTATGCAAACGGGTACGCATACTTAGTATACTTCCAAATCCCAGCAGAAATTCCCGGACCTATAGCTTACGCAAGTATGCGTACCGGTACGTGTGCTTGGAACTCGGAAATTTCACAACTACAAGTACGCATATGAATACTTTAGTTCCGGTCATGCACCCTATGTTTATAATCCAATGATGATTAAGTATTCTAAACTCTTATTTCAATCATTGAAACATTCTTAGAGGAAGACAATAGTTGTTTTCACCAACTATTAGCATCAAATACGAAACATTCAAAGTCTACATCAAATGACTGTATCACACAAATCATGTAAGATGTAACTTGGCGATTTTCACATGATCATCTTTTGACTTGCGTCAAGAATATAAGATGAACTTGGTTGGAGAAAAAGCTTACCAACACATATTTTGAGAAATATGTAAGCGAGTTAAACTCATTTCGAAATCTCAAATGTGTATAATCGATAACTATATAGTAATACGAATTTTGTCTCAATATAGGAGATAGAGTAGAAATAGACTATCCAAGTGATAGATGAGTTTTAGTCTCTACATACCTTTTATTGATAAAGTTCCACAAGCTCGCCTTAGTATTTCTTCGTCTTCAATTGATGAACGTCGTGAAGTCTAATGCTTAACTACACAATCTATCCTAGTCCGAGACATCACTATAAGTAGACTAGAAATCAAGACTTATAGTTTTGATCACTAACATTGACAAACAAGCTTGAGATAGCAACGCTTGCGAGTTCGACAGAGCAGTTCTCTAACACTTCTCGTATGACACCCGAGGCCTCCATTTTCTTTAGCTCCTTTTGGATAGCTTCACGATATTCGGGCACCACCTTTCTCATTTTTAGTCTCATAGGTTTATGCTTTAATTTTCAAATGATAGAAACAAACTTTTAGATCTATCATAGGCATATCTTTCATGCGCCATGTGAATACATCTGAGTATTCCTTTAGTACTTGTACTAATTTATCCTCTTTCTTTATACTGATAAGGGTTCCAATTTTGACTATCCCTAGATTTTCAGGTGTCCTAATTTTCACCTCCTTTGTTGGTTCCGAGGACGAGAAATTTTACCTTGGTTCTCCGATATCGGAGAGATTCTGTAATTTCTATAAGGGTTTCACGGGTTTGTCCAGAATGGGGATGGATACATCGTTCGAGCGTGTTAATTGCTTTGTTTGTTTCTGCAATGTAGGTGTCAATTTCCTCCTGATTTTTAGCATCTTTGGTTCTCTTCTTTCTCGCCTTTGGGGAATTGATCTTATTTTCACCGTTTTGTACGTTCATATTGTAGCAGTATTTTGCTTCACCCGAGTCTCCTATGATCTCTGCGATCCCATCGGGTGTCGGAAACCTTAGCCTCTGGTGGTTGGTTGACGCGATTCCCTTCATTCCATGAACCTAGGATCGTACGACAATAGCAGTATAAGGTGAAATCACGTCTACCACACAGATGGTAGTTAGAGTCAGGATTTTTCCTACAAGAATTTCCATGGTTACCTTGAAAAAGCGGGGGTCTAACAACAACACCCAATATTTCACTTATCAATCTGTATGGACTAACTCCAATATACTTTCAAGAGAATCAACTAGACAGTCAAACTCAATCTTAAGAAAAGTATATCAAAGAGTCGTATCTCAATTTCTCAATTCAATCCGCAATCAAACAAATAGGAATTTGCGAGCCCGATTGAATATAAGAAATAACTTGAACGGTACCAAAGACCAATGTTCAAGTGTCGATCAATTTATATCAACAACCAAAGTTTGGATTATCTAATTGATTGATCTTACGAACAACCTGTGATATTTCAATTATGTAAACAAATATAATGCGGAAAAGAAATAACACGGACACCATAAATTTTGTTAATGAGGAAACCGCAAATGAAGAAAAACCCCGGGACCTAGTCCATATTTGAACACCACACTGTATTAAGACAGTACAGACACTAGCATACTCCAAGTTAACTAAAGACTGGAATGTAGTTGATCCCTAACTATTATCACACTGATCAAGGTACAGTCGTATTTCTTACGCCTCTAGAACCACGTAGGATTCTGCGCACTTGATTCCCTTAGATGATCTTACCCACAACTAAGAGTTGCTACGACCCAAAGTCGAAGACTTGATAAACCAATCTGTCTCACACAGAAAAGTCTATTGTATAGATAAATCTGTCTCCCATAGATAAACCTATGTGTTTTGTTCCGTCTTTTGATAAATCAAGGTGAACAGGAACCAATTGATATACCAGACTTATATTCCCGAAGAACAGCCAAGAAATATCAATCACCTCACAATAATCTTAATCGTATGGTAGCGAAACAAGATATTGTGGAATCACAAACTATGAGATGAAGATGTTTGTGACTACTTTTTATCTTGCCTATCGGAGATTAAATATCGAGCAAATCTTATAGAAGATAGTACTCAATCACGATAGAAAACAACAAGATCAGAATACGCAACTACAGAGAAAATAGTTGGGCCTGGCTTCATAATCCCAATGAAGTTTTCAAGTCGTTAACCTACAGGGTTTCGTGAAAAACCTTAGGTTAAAGGAGAATCGACTCTAGTCGAAACTATTATAACATCAGAGGTGTGGGGATTAGGTTTCCAAGTTGCTAAAGTTCTCCTTTATATAGTTTTCAAATCAAGGTTTGATAGCTTTGAAACCAAAACAATATCTAAGGGCCAAGCTAAGTTTGCTTGAAACCAAAACAATATCTTTCCATCGTTAGATGGTCTTAGCTTGTTACACACAAATGAAATGTACCTTCATTTAGATATGAGTAACCGTACCTAAACGTGTACACCTTGTTGGCTCAACAATAGTTAACCGAACTTAGCCATATGAACACTTTCTTAATAACCATATTTATCTTATCAACAACTAGTTCAAATGACTCAAATGAAAAAATTGTTTATATTCTCATAGAAGTATACAAGACACAATTGAAGCAAAATCGATTTTGATTCACTCGAATCAAGTCATGAACATTATAGCCACGGTTTGCAAAAGATTGCATTCCTTATTATATAAATGTATTAGTTCATGAACAAACCGATTCTAGAACTTAACCCACTCAAGTATGCAAACAGGTACTCATACTTAAGTAACCGAACTTGGACTGTGTCCGACAGTATGCGGACGGGTACACATACTATCACACATCCAAAACAACAGTTGAATTATTACGCGTATGGGTACGCATACAAAAGTTCCCGGAATTCAACTGAGTTCGCTAGTACGCGAACGGGTACGCATACCAAGGCTCCCGGACTTTACCTGACCTTCCCAGTACGCATACCGGGTATGCATACTATATCGGTCTTGGATCAACATATATGCAAGTACGCATACTATGCCTATAATCCAATTATGGTTAAGTGTTCTAAATTCTATTTCAATCATTGAAACATTCTTAGAGGAAGACCATAGTTGTTTTCACCAACTATTAGCATCAAAGCGATTTTCAAGTTATTAAAATAATCAATACGAAACATTCCAAGGCTACATCAAATGACTGTATCACACAAATCATGTAAGATGTTACTTTGCGATTTTCACATGATGATCTTTTGACTTGCGTCAAGAATATAAGATGAACTTGGTTGGAGAAAAATCTTACCAACACATATTTTGAGAAATATGTAAGCGAGTTAAACTCATCTCGAAATATCAAATGTGTATAATCGAATACTATATAGTAATACGACTTTTTCCTAAAGAAGGAGATAGAGTAGAAATATACTTTCTGAGTTATAGATGAGTTTCAGTCTCCACATACCTTTTGTCGATGAAGTTCCACAAGCTCACCTTACTAGTTATTCTTCTTCAATTGATGAACGCCGTGAAGTCTAAAGCTCAACTACACAATCTATCCTTGTCCGAGACATTACTATAAGTAGACTAGAAACCAAGACTTATAGTTTTGATAACTAAACTTGACAAACAAGCTTAAGATAGCAACGCTTGCGAGTTCGACCGAGCAGTGCTCTAACAATCTCCCCCTTTGTCAATTTTAGTGACAAAACTATCAATACAAATGGATTAAAAAATAAATAAACTTTGTAGCTTCTCATCCAAATGCTTGATCTCCTTGGTTCTTCAACATTACTCGAAATCTTCGTCACTTCCAAGTACTCCAGTGATTCTGAACGTGTTCAACTCATCATCATAGTTGTTGAAGGTCCGTAGCTATAACAATGAGAAAATAGGTTCTCTCAATCATTGTTGTACAGTGTCATAGTATTATTACACAACATCAAAGTTCAATTGTATCACAACTTTGACAACAATACTATGGTGATATGTATCACTTCCCCTTAGTCAATACTTCATATCACATGAAAACCACTCCCCTTTACATAATGATTCGTAAACCATATGTATTTGTAGTGTGAACTACACATTAATTCTCCCCCTTTTTGTCAATATAAATTTGCAAAGGTACGAAAACTAGTGGGATCCTAATGAAATTTTCATAGAGATACTTCATGAACAAAATAGAACATATCAACTTTGTTTTGATGATTTCACATAGCCGAAACTAGTGTATTCATCAAGGAGTTTATAAAGATACAAGAAAACTCTTACAATATTCCACAGCCGCACTCCCTACAAAGATTTGGCAATTAAGCACAAGTTCAAAAAGAAATCTCCCCCATAAAATGTCATTCCCGAAAGAACAAAAAGAGTGACCTTACTTTCAAAAGAAAAGAAGGATTTCTTTGGACATTAACAAATCACGTGAAACATGAACTCGTAATCCAAAATACTCAATTGAATTAACCACAAGAGAACCCATGATTAATTTAATCGGAAATGCTCAACATAAGAGAACTTACGGAGCCACACAGTATATTCATAAGAATGTGGATCAGGGAAAGATCAATACTGCGGAATATTCAAAGATTCATTCTATTTTTCATCAATATTTTCATAGAGACGTATAATAGACTTAATCTTTGTAGACAAAAGTTCATCCTATCTTCCATCAATATTTGCAGAATGACATAATAGGCTTAACTTTTGTTGTCAAAAGTTCATTATATCTTTTATCAATAAAGACATATATATGAAAACTTAACTTTTGACATCTTCATCTGTACTTCTTATGGATTTAACACAATTAGCAATTTAATTGAAAAATGAAATCATTCAAGGCTAAAATACCATTACGGTATTACAACTATTAAAAGATAGCAAATAATAAGGTTTAACATAAGAAGTTTAACAGACAAATCAAGCAACGGAAATTGCAAATACAGAGATTAATCAATCATCTCATAATAAGCAATAGCAATTTCATTAAATTTTTCAATCAGATCAGGATGTTCTGCTTCAGCATACTCCAACTGCTCTCTCATGCAACCAACTTCATGCTGAAGATGTACAAGTTCAGAGTTTGCAGTTGCAGAAGTACTTGCTGAGGCTCTGGTTGAAAGTTGCTTCATCTTTTCGATTCTTGACATGGTCAGGACTTTTGGACCTCCAAGATCGGACCCAAAAAGAGTGATGTCAAAATGACTGCAAATCCTTGAAATGAGACAAGGAAAGCCTAGAGTTTTTATTGAAGTCTATTTCACACTTATCATCTGATTAATAATAAGTCCACAGAAATCAATGTCTCTCCCTTCAACAATGTAACAGACCAATTCAGCAAGAGACCTGGTCCATAGCATTTTGTCAATAGTGCTTGGCATCATGTTGGCCACAATCAGTTTTCCAGCAACCTTGAGAAACAACTTAGCACCATGAACATCAATCTTGCCATCTCTCCGAGAGACATCTCTATTAAGGAGACGATTTGACATAACTTCTGGAGTCAACCATTCATTCTCAGGAGGAGGAAATCGGACACTACCAATATGAGACACATTCAACAGGTATGCAATAACATGACGATCTACAGAGAAACTTTTATCTCCTACAATGGTCTTGAACATGCAATTGGCCGAGTCTGTGTCATGAATGTTTGCATAAAATTGTGCAGTCATATCAATACGAGCAGTACCCATTGGTTTGAGAATTAAACCCCATGTGTGATTTTTGAAAAAATCAGTCAAGTTCTCTACCTCAATATCAGAAGCATTATAGTTTCTTTCAAAAATAGGTTGTTTTTTTTATACTCTAAATAGAGGTCACGAGCAGCAGGGTTAACAAACTTAGCACAAATACTGGGATCATAATAAGTATTATCACCAGCTTGACCACTTGAGCTCTCACCGAGACTATTCCTCTTCCTATATTCCATTGTTGAAAAGAGAAACACAAGGGAAGAAGAAGGACTTACTCGGATACACTAACCGTTTAATATTTCGAAACGATGATTAAATCGTTCAAGAACTTCTCTTGGTACACGAACAGACATTGATGGTGAAATTCCGGAAATGCAAAGAATAGAGGAAAAAGAACCAACTCGTGGAGTAATCTCTTGTTGTGATTCCAATGATACCAAGAACACCAAAAACGGTTGAGAAGAGAGGTTATGTAAATCAAAGGTACACGAACTATTTGAGTTTCTTTTACGCACTCGAACAATGAAGAAGAAGAGGTGAAAAAAATGAAGTGAGTTCTTCCCCTTTTATATGTCTCATGGTGGTATGTGAACCGTCACAACACGTTCTGGTCCACGGTTCATACACGTAATGGTTACAAGACCAGGGTACTTGAACCGTACGTGTGTGAAAAGGACTCATTTTTTTTTTGAAACATCATATTTTTACTACGTAAATATGAACAAGAGAATTGGAGCAAATCTCAAAAACCTTTTAACGAGCAACTCATTGTGAACACAAGAGAAGAGCAGCCTTGCACAACATGACACCAAGAGAGAGTTTCTTTCCAACAACTCTTACATATTCCAGTATTGAGAGAAACCCATAAAACTGTTTTTACAAGTTTTTCAAAGAACTTAAAAAGAGCACAAGATAGTTTGTGTTCCTGATTTCTTCGTTTCCAACTTATAACACACAGTCTCTGCAGATAATGTTCAGTACTGTACAGAGAAACTCTTTTAGTAAAAAGAGACATTCTGAATTTCTCACAGAAGTGAGCAATACCATTATCATGATAAAGTATATCAGGAATTGACCAATGAACTGATTCATGCTTTAAGGTGGTACCGTCAGATGACAGAGATTTACACTCCTCTCGTAATACACTTGGTTTGCTACAACCAAGTGGATTACACAGAGGAGGAGCATTACTCTCACTAATTAGTAAATCAATATTTACCTCGACATGAGTATTATTCATCATAACTTGATTTAGCTTGTCTAGAGAATCTTGTTCTTTCTGGAGATATAACTCAACATCAAGAGATAAGCTTTCAAGTTTCTTTTCAAGACCTGAGAATACTTCAAGGGATTCTAAACCAAGTAAAGGTTTAGATAGAATTTCTTCTACAAATTTTATTAAATCAGTCATGGAAGAGAATTCTGAAATCCCTGGATCTGGTGGTGCATTTATTGAGATAACACACCCAATATTTCGCTTAGCAATTTGTATGGACTAACACCAATATACTTTCAAGAGAATCAACTAGACAGTCAGACTCAATCTTAAGAAAAGTATATCGAAGAGTTGTATCTCAATTTCTCAATTCAATCCGTAATCAAACAAATAGGAATTTGCGAGCCTGATTGAATATAAAAAATAACTTTAACAGTACCAAAGACCAATGTTCAAGTGTCAATCAATTTATATCAACAACCAAAGGTTGGATTATCTAATTGATTGATCTTACGCACAACCTGTGATATTTCAATTATGTAAACAAATATAATACAGAAAATAAATAACACAGACACCAGAAATTTTGTTAACGAGGAAACCGCAATGCAGAAAAAACCCGGGACCTAGTCCAGATTTGAATACCACATTGTATTAAGACGCTATAGACACTAGCCTACTATAAGTTAACTCCGGACTGGAATGTAGTTGAGCCCTAACCAATATCACACTGATCAAGGTACAGTCGCGTTCCTTACGCCTCTAGAACCACGCCGGATTCTGCGCACTTGATTCCCTTCGCTGATCTCACCCACAACTAAGAGTTTCTATGACCCAAAGTCGAAGACTTGATAAACCAATCCGTCTCATACAGAAAAGTCTATTGTATAGATAAATCTGTCTCCCACAGATAAACCTATGAGTTTTGTTCCGTTTTTTGATAAATTAAGGTGACCATGAACCAATTGCTATACCGGACTTATATTCCCGAAGAACAGCCTAGAAATATCAATCACCTCACAATAATCTTAATCATATGGTAGCGAAATAAGATATTGTGGAACCACAAACGATTAGACGAAGATGTTTGAGACTACTTTTTATCTTTCCTATCGGAGATTAAATCTCGGGCAAATCTTAGAGAATATAGTACTAAATCACGATAGAAAACAACAAGATCGGAATACGCAACTACAGAGAAAATAGTTGGGTCTGGCTTCACAATCCCAATGAAGTCTTCAAGTCGTTAACCTACAAGGTTTCGTGAAAAACCTAAAATTAAAGTAGAATAGACTCTAGTCGCAACTATTATCACACAGGAGATGTGGGGATTAGGTTCCCCAGTTGCTAGAGTTCTCCTTTATATAGTTTTCAAATCAGGGTTTGATAGATTTGAAACAAAGCAATCAATATTCACCGTTAGATGAAACCTGATCTAAGAGCCAAGCTAAGTTTGCTTGAAACCAAAGAATTATCTCTCCATCATTAGATGGTCTTAGCTTATTACACACAAATGAAATGTACCTTCATTTAGATATGAGTAATCGTACCTAAACGTGTACACCTTATTGGCTCAACAATAGTTAACCGAACTTAGCCATATGAACACTTTCTTATCCACCATATTCATCTTATCAACAACTAGTTCAAATGACTCAAAGAAACTAGTTATAGAGTTGTTCAATTTTTTATATTCTCATAGAAGTATACTAGACACTCTTGAAGCAAAATCGATTTTGATTCACTCGAATCAAGTCATGAACATTATGGCCACGGTTTGCAAAAGATTGTATTCCTTATTATATAAATGTATTAGTTCATGAACAAAACGATTCTAGAACTTAACCAACTCAAGTATTCAAACGGGTACGCATACTTAAGTAGCCGAACTTGGACTGTGTCCGACAGTATGCGAACGGGTACGCATACTATCACACATCCAAAATAACAGTTGAATTAGTACGCGTACGGGTACACATACCAAGGCTCCCGGACTTTACCTGACCTTCCTAGTTCGCATACGGGTATGCACATTTATGCAAGGACGCATACTATGCCTATAATCCAATTATGGTTAAGTGTTCTAAATTCTATTTCAATCATTGAAACATTCTTAGAGGAAGACAATAGTTGTTTTCACCAACTATTAGCATCAAAGCGATTTTCAAGTTATTGAAATAATCAATACGAAACATTCCAAGTCTACATCAAATGACTGTATCACACAAATCATGTAAGATGTTACTTGGCGATTTTCACATGATCATCTTTTGACTTGCGTCAAGAATATAAGATGTGGAGAAAAAGCTTACCAACACATATTTTGAGAAATATATAAGCGAGTTAAACTCAGCTCGAAATATCAAATGTGTATAATCGAATACTATATAGTAATACGACTTTCAGTCTCCACATACCTTTTTTCGATGAAGTTCCACAAGCTCTCCTTAGTAGTTCTTCGTCTTAAATTTATGAACGCCGTGAAGTCTAAAGCTCAACTACATAATCTCTCCTAGTCCGAGACATTACTATAAGTAGACTAGAAATCAAGACTTATAGTTTTGATCACTAACATTGACAAACAAGCTTGAGATAGCAACGCTTGCGAGTTCGACCGAGCAGTGCTCTAACATACCTCGCCCCTTGTATGAGTTAATGAGAAAATATAACCAAAGATATTATATGTGGATGGTATTAGGCACTCATCTTTTAATCTCATTTGCTTGAATTTCTCATAGAATAAGATTTCGACAGAGCTTCCTCCATCGATTAGTATCTTAGGCATCGCCCATGGCAGTGCCTTTGGATTTTCCTCTTCATCTTCATGTTCGGGGAGCGCGATGGCCATCGTGACCACTAGAGGGTCGTTATAATTTCTTACGCCATCTGGTGCTTCGGAGGCTGAAAAGATGCTAGGCTATGTCATCCATTCCTCCATCGGTAGTTCCTTCACCACGCTGCAAACCTAATTGCTTTCAAAGTTTCGTTTATGGATTCGCCCCGTAATGTTTCCCTCCAATATGGGTGTTGTGATAGATTAATGCGAGATTGTGTTACATCCCAAATATTGTGCCTCGCGCGGGATCTCCACACGGTGAACATGAGGTCATATCACCTGCTTGTTCACCTGTGGGGGAGCCGTCTGTGCGATATACTCATGGAGTTTACCATCATCGATCATGTCTTGTACCATCTTCATCAGATCCCTACACGAGTCTGTTGAATGGATGTAGAATTTATGGAACTCACAGTAATCTTTTCTGTTCTTGGCATGCTCGGGTTGTTTCCCTCTATTCCATGGGAAATTAATCTTGTATTTTCCGTCAACCTTCTTGAAGATTTCGAAAATAGGGGTGTTTAACTTTGTGTAGACTGGGTCTACAAACTTTCCTTTCTTCTGTTGGGCCTAGTCTCGCCCTTTCCATCCTCCACTTCTGTGTTTTTAGAATCGTGCAGATTCATTATGAGGTCGCTCAGCACCTCGAGCTTGCGTCTGGGGGTTTTGTGGCTCTACCACATTTGCTCCTCTACTATTTCCCCGGACTAACTTATCGTATGTCCCATCTTGGAGTTCTTCGAGGGCTGTGTAGTCCTCCTGAATTTTGCTTAGTTTCCCTAGACAGGGTGGCATTGTCTCATACATTCTGACAAATATGGGGTCTGTCTTTCGCAGACTGTTTTTGAAACCTAAGATCGCATAGGCTTCTGGGACTCGTCCGATCTCTGCACAGAGTTTCCTCCAGCGAGTTACTAGAGATCGGGGGGACTCAATAGGTCCTCTGGTTAATTGGCAAAACATATCAATTCCTAGCTTAACTCGACCGTTATGCATGTAGGCCTCTAAGAATAGCCCGTAAAAATGAGCAAATGAATTGACTGATTCTCTCGGCAAGTTATTAAACCACATTAGGGCTTCTTCTTTCAGACTTGCTGGGAAAAATTTGCACATCACGACATCGTATTGGCTCCATTGTGTTAACGTCATGCGATGAGATCAGATATGTTCAATTGCATCGCCTGTCCCATTAAAGGGGGTTGTAAAAGTCGGGAGAGAACATTTCCTCGGAAATGGTTTGGTCAGCAGGCTCGCTGCTAGGGGCGATTATCCTGCTTCCTGCATGACTTCTGCCAATTTATGGCCTCATTGCCCTCCGGTGGCTTCCTTATACATCACTTCGAGTTGGCTGAGCCTAACCTGTAATTGGTCATCGATATGCCTCGTTTGGGCCTTCTTTTTTCGCCCCGATTCTCTCTCGGGTGAGAAAGAAACCTATGGACGGTGATAACTTGATCGCCCGAATCCTCATCGGATTGCTCAGCAAATGATGTTGGTTTGTTGCGAGTTAAATTCTCTTTTGAAGTCTCTCCTCGCTTGGGATATCACTCGATGGGTTTTCGGGTAAGTCATTGACTTTAGTTTCGTCTTCCTTTTTCTTCTTTTCACGTTTATGCCTGGGGTTGATATCTGATGACCCTTTCGAGGGAATATCCTCATCGTTTAATACTGCCTTACTTCCTTTTGGGAATCGGTCCTCCTTCTCCTCGTTCGAGGTATCCGGTATGTCGATACATTCGTCGTCTTGTAGGTTCTTAAGAGGGTTTTCCTCCTTGGGGATCTCCTCCAGGATAGTGAGCGGCACCTTGTTCCTCATCCTGCGTTTCAATTTCCGATTTTTATTTTCCAATATTTTGTTTCGTCATTCTATCTTTCTAGCTCATTCGCTCTTCCTGCACCTTTTGTGCTTTCATGATGGCTGCAAAGGCAGCGGTGTAGTTATCAAGGATAGAGGAGTCATCCTTCTTAGCCCTGATGTTTGCCATCTGTTTTGGCAAGTGATTCAACCCTCTTGGTTGAGTCAAATGAATTTCGTCTTGTACTTCGAAGGGATTTTCCTATTCGTCGGAGCTAGAGTTATCTGTTAACCTTTACCTATATTGGTTATCGGGATGTTCCTCGCCTGGGAGCACACCATTTAGTAGAGCCTCTCCTGGCTCCATAACGACGAGTCCTTCGGGTAGCGTACCACCAGTTTATCCTTGGCTCGTATGAGAAGATTGCCTCGTCACCATCGCCTTAACATATGCAATAATGCTTAACTTGTCTTTTCTCTCAGAAAAGTAGGACCCTAAGTTTACAGGTCATGTGCAGTTACTAAGTCATAGTTCAGACTGTGTAGTTTTAGTACATAAAGGCTTTTCAGTAAATTTTGAAGACATGTGATGATGTTAAAACATTCACCACTTTGATAAAGTTTAGGTGCCAGGAAAAGGTGTTTTGCTTTTATCTATTTTCGAGTAAATTACCTCTTCTTGCACGTCATACCTTTAATGGGTAAAAACCAAATTATGACGATTGAGTACGTTTTTCCATATTTGGAAATATCTCTCAATGTCTTAAGTTAATGATTTTGACAAACTTTCGTCTAATGAACGATTATGTACTCATTAACCTCTCCTCTCACTAGTGGAAATTAGAAGTTTCGCGACCGTCAAAGAAAGTCATAGATACGAGATATATGACCTGTTTTAACGGTAGCGAAAATGGTCGCTGTTTGAGCGTCCTCTTCATCTATGACGTGGTTCTGCGAGTCGCGGAACAACCTATATCACCGATTTTAACGGCCAAGGTGTTAAGACTGACCATAGTCAGTCGTAGATATACATTTTATAATAAAAAAAATAGATTCAGGTTACCTGACCGAATCTGACTACACATCAAATGGAACTCAAATGATAACCAAAATAAACTCGAATGATAATTCAAATGAAGTTCAAATTACAGTGACATAAAACCTAGATTCTTACTTTCAAATGGCCATTTATTTAAAAACCACATTCCTTGTACAATTAAGACAGGTTCAAATTCCTAAATTATAATGAAATGAAACCTGCACACAGCTTCAAAATTAGAAGGAAAAAAAAAAACAAATCTGGTTGCTCTGTTGGAGCACCACCCTTATCTCCTCCAAACTCAACTGGTGCTCCACCTCTTGGACCACCAAATCTTGCTGGTCTGTCACCACCTTCATGGATACACAACAAAATCAACATCAAACTCCAAAAACACATAACAACATCTGCAAAAAAAATTTACAAAACCATTCAAAATTATCTGTCAGGACTCGGGAGAACAGGAATTCTAAATAGTATAACAAGAACCTTATTGAGTCAAACTCTCAAATAGTGGTGATCATCACAAAAATAAATAATTCGCACAAGTATTTTATCAAAGACTACAATCATGCCACATGCTTCAAACACAATTTTGTTCTGGAAGTCTTCGATAAACTAAAAATTAGAAAGTAGAATTGAAACTAAGGTCTCCTCATTTAAACAGATTATGCAATCAAAACAGTAGAAAAAACAATATCAATAATAGACTCAAATGATAATTTTGAGCTTTTCTCTTCTAGAATGATTGACGATCATAAACAAAAAAAATTTAATTATCTTCATATTGGATTAATCCAGATAGCAGTTAAACCCTTAACAAGGACAGGATTAAATAATTCTGTACTTTTATGTGTTAGGGATTGTAGGCATAATAAGTTTACTGATTCGTTGTTGGGAATAATTGAATCTACATTATGTGAGGGTCCGATTTACTTCAATTGTTTCCCCACCTTTTCAGTATCCCTTAATGATCCAGGCCTCCTAAAAACTCAAACATTGAATGTTAGAACTCAGGGGTTTGATATGGTTACGGGATCTCAAAACTTAGCCGTCGTTTATAGAATATATTATAAGGTTATGAATACCTTATGTCCAAATGCCCAAATTTATGATACTAAGGGGCAAACCACCCTTTTTCATACCAATATAGGTAAAGCTCATACGGTCATACCCAAAACAATTAAATGGGATCAGGTTACCCTCCCAGAGAAATGGACCTTACAGGTAGAGGTACCCTTAAAACCATGCCAAAACCAAAATCTCCAACAAATCATTGAATACGAAGATGGAGATGTAGAGATACAATTTACATCCTGTAGAAAAACAAGGATTAAGGTTATGGATAAAGAAGGGAGTACCCCAAGGCCCTCTGTATCCTCATCTTCTTATATAGATCCAATAAACAATTTTATAAATGATTCGCAAGATATAACAATAGAAGGAGTCAAACAGACTCCACATCAGGTTAATAAACCTTATTATAGGGTTGATACACCAAAATCAAGCGATAGAAATATCCCTGAACAACCCGAGCCAACCTTTTCAGATCTAAATTTTGAAGTAAATGTAATACAACAACCTACAGATAGTATAGATGAACTTCGAAAAGAATATCATAGCTCAAAAAATAAGAATAAAAGAGCATGGTTCAGTTCAAAATTCTCTCCTTATCAAAAGACAAAATTATATAAGACCTATGCTTTCTACCTAGGTCATAGTCAGGATAAGAAACCATTTTTTGATTGGTTAGATTATTTAATCAATAACCATGGTTTAAAAACCCATAAGGAATCTCTTAATACGTTAGAAACTCCATTTCATACATATGAGACAAAAGAAGGAAAACCTGTCCAGAGTATTCATCCTCCGGAGACAGTCCTAACCTATAAAGGAGCCATAGCATCTCCATATAAGACAGAGTCCAGAGAAACCAATCTGACAGCAACTCAGAAAGATATTGGCCAATTAATACACTTAGGTAATTATACCAATTTATGTTTACAATCTTTAGGAAGACAGACAACTAGAATTGAGACAATACTAGCTACTAATAAACAGGTAGCATCAACTAGTGGTACAAAGCCAATAGAAGATAAGACAGCTCCAGAACCTCCGAAGGGGCTTTTGTTCAAGCAAGCCCCGATTATCAATAGAGATGTCTTTAGATTATCCAATCCTGATAGTAGTTTTGTAGATGCTTTAGTCGAAAAGCTAGAATCTCTAAGTCTATCTACTCCAAAAGCACCTAATAACTCTAAAGAAACATCTCAGGCTGTCAATGTTTTATCCAAACAAGATCAATACAATAATATTGATGTTGATAAACTGGAAGAGGTATTTCAAACATCAGAACCTAGTACTCTCAATAAAATATCTTTCGGTAAAAAATATGCAGCTACATTTCCTACCACCAGAAATTATTACCCAAGACCTACACCAGTAGATTTACAATTAGAAGAAGACTATAACTGGAACCAGGTCTCTTTTGATGG
The DNA here is from genome assembly GCA_023531105.1 of Papaver atlanticum. NCBI lineage: Eukaryota > Viridiplantae > Streptophyta > Magnoliopsida > Ranunculales > Papaveraceae > Papaver > Papaver atlanticum. The sequence continues at coordinate 3,935,839 of JAJJMB010001184.1, forward strand.
AAGATCTATAGTGGAATGGAATATAGATGGAATGACAGAATACCATATTTTAAATACAATTAGACAAATGACCATGTATAGTTCTGCGTCTAGGATCAATTTCCAAAATCCCGATGACCAGATCTTTAAAGCCATAGTCACTGGATTTACTGGTCAACTTAAAGGATGGTGGGATTTTCACTTATCTGATCAGGCAAGTGAAACTAGAAAATGGTTTCGTCCAGAATCAAGATGATGCGGTAAATACATTACTATACACAATTGCTTAACATTTTGTAGGCACAAACTCTCAACAGATGGAGAGGTCAAGAGAATTACTCATTAATTTGAAATGCCATACACTCTCCCATTATAGATGGTATAGAGATGTTTTCTTCTCCAAACTATTCAGCAGAGAAGACTGTTCTTCAGACTCTGAATTTTGGAAAGAAAAATTTGTTTCAGGATTGCCTCCCTTATTTGCTGAGAGAGTTAGAAGCAGGCTTAAATCTAAGAATACCCAAGGTAGAATAGATTATAATGAATATACCTTTGGGCAATTATCTTCTGAAATTATGTCAGAAGGTTTAGCTCTATGTGCCGATATAAAGCTTCATATGCATTTACAAAAGAATAAAATAACTAAAAAAGAGGAATTAGGAGATTTCTGTGAACAATTCGGTTATAATTCTCTTCCACCAACCATTAGATCCAAAAGGAAAAATATTCCGCAATATCAAGGAAAAAGAATGACTAGGTACAATAGATACCCAAGGAAATGGAAAAAGCCAGATGTTCCTAGGAATAAGAAGAAGTCACAACAATATAATAATAAAAAAGAACCTCCAGTTTGTTACAAATGTGGAAAAATTGGACATTACCAAAATAAATGTAGAACGAAACAAAAGATAAATGAGCTAAATATAGATGAAGGGCTCAAACGGCAACTAAGCCAAATCCTCTTAATGGAATCTGACAATTCAGATGAAACTGAGGAGGAATCTTCTGGAGAAGATTCTGATGAATCTTTAGACTCTATTTCTGGGTTAGAGGATAATGATTGCAATAATAATTGTTCCTGTAAGAGTTGTCTGCATAAAGAAATGACAGGCTTAGGAATTAATGTCCTTACCAATGAAGAAAATCTCATTTTAGAATTAATTGATAAAATAAGTGATCCTAATGAAAAACGTGTAGCCTTAGAACGATACATTGAGATGGCCAAACATGCTCCCAAACCAAATAAAATTGAGAAGAATCTACAACCTTATAGTTTCAAAGAAATTATATCAAGGGTAGAAAATAGAAACTCTAAGAAAGAACCCTCAATTAGTGAGTTTCAGGCTGAGGTTAATCAGGTTAAGGTTGAATTGCGAGAGCTCAAACATAGGATCCAGATATTAGAACTTCATGAACCGGTAGAAGAAGGATATGACTCACAGGAAGAAAATTCCTTTGATGATATCCTACATAACTATCAGGAAAAAGTTTCTACACAAAAAGATGTAGAAAAACCAGAATCCTCTACCAAAAATCAAGAAATAAAGGAGTTGCAATTTATTAATATAATTGATAAAGTGGTAACTCAGAAATGGTATACTTTAGTCACATTAATTATAGGAAAAGAGTATACTTTTCAAACCATGGCACTTATAGATTCAGGTGCAGATCTAAACTGCCTAAATGAGGGAATAATACCAACAAAATATTTTAGTAAAACTACCCAAATTCTTAACACTGCAGATGGAAACAAACTTATAATTAATTATAAGTTATCAGATGCTGCAATTTGCAATAATGGGATCTTTCTGCAAACACCATTTATTATGGTGAAAAATCTATCTCAAACATGCATCTTAGGAACCCCATTTCTAAATATGTTATACCCATTACAAATTAGTAGTACAGGAATTGAAGCTTTGGTCCAAGGTCATAAAATTACTTTTGAATTTGCTTCCGAACCAAAGAAATTTTTTATTAATCATATTCAGGATAAGATTAAACGAAAAGAGAAATTTTTATTCTTTTTAAAAGAAGAAATCCAGTATAAAAGGATTGAAGAAAAACTAAAATATCCTAAAATCCAAAAACAAATAGAAGAGGTCAATAATACATTAATAAAGGAAGTTTGCGCTGATATCCCTAATGCATTTTGGGAAAGGAAGCAACATATAGTAGAGTTGCCTTATGAACCGGATTTTTCAGAAAAAATGATTCCGACTAAGGCTAGACCAATTCAGATGAATAACAGACTACTTGAAATATGCAAGACTGAGATTCAGGATTTATTAGATAAAGGTCTAATTAGGAAAAGCTATTCTCCATGGAGTTGTCCGGCCTTTTATGTTGAGAAGGCAGCAGAATTAGAAAGAGGGGCTCCAAGGTTGGTAATAAATTACAAACCACTGAATAAAGCCTTAAGATGGATTAGGTACCTTATTCCTAACAAAAAAGACCTCCTAGACAGATTATATAATGTTGTAATCTTCTCAAAATTTGATCTAAAGTCTGGATATTGGAAAATCCAAATTGCTGAAAAAGATAAATATAAAACAGCATTTACAGTTCCATTCGGGCATTATGAATGGAATGTCATGCCTTTCGGGTTAAAAAATGCTCCATCAGAATTTCAGCATATCATGAATAACATATTTAATCCGTATTCAACTTTTACAATTGTTTACACAGATGATGTATTAATATACTCTGAATCTATTGAGCAGCATTTTAAACACATATCAACTTTTCTCAAAATAGTGAAGCAAGCTGGTCTAGTCGTATCTGCAAAAAAGATGAAGATATTCCAAACCCAAGTTAGATTTCTTGGGCATAATATTAATAAAGGTACTATTATACCTATAGACAGGGCTATAGCCTTTGCTGATAAGTTCCCAGATGAAATCAAGGATAAAAAACAATTACAAAGGTTTCTTGGGAGTCTGAATTATATAGCAGATTTCTATAAGGATTTAGCAAAAGATAGTAAACCCTTATATGTTAGATTAAGGAAAAATCCTGTAAATTGGGCTAGTGAACATACTATCGCTGTTAGAAAAATAAAAGCTAAGGCTAAAGAATTACCATGTTTAAATATAGCTAATCCTATGGCTTATAAAATAGAAGAAACAGATGCCTCTGATATCGGTTATGGGGGAATTCTTAAACAATCAGTTAATGGTAAGGAGCAATTAGTGAGATATACTTCTGGTGTGTGGAAATCAGCACAACAGAATTATTCGACAATAAAAAAAGAAATTTTGGCCATAATTCATTGTGTTACTAAATTTGAAGGTGATTTGTTAAATCAGGCTTTCCTTATCAGAGTAGACTGCCAAGCAGCCAAGGAAGTGTTAGTTAAGGATGTTAAAAATTTAGCATCTCGTCAGATCTTTGCTAGATGGCAAGCTATTCTTTCAGCTTTTGACTTTAAGATTGAATATATCAAAGGAGATACTAACTCTTTGCCAGACTTTTTAACTCGTGAATTTTTGCCGGGAAAGAATGGAATCTCAATTGATTAAGGGTAAATCCCCAACTATTTCCCGCTCTATTAAAAAGAATGATCCTTTCAGCAAGAAGAATGATCCCTTTTTAATTAAAGCCAGCCTCATTAAAGGTAATTCTTCCTCCCATCAAGAGGAGCGTTCTCCCTATTTAATGACCATGTCATTACCTCTTCTAGCCATTGAAACTGAACATATTCAAAGAAACCCGGCTGAAATTGCCTCAATGTATTTAAAAAATCATATTTTACCACATTATGGTAAGACTAGAGATTTTTATGAAGCGATTCTCCTGGAAACAGGGTCTGTCCTTATACAACATAATGCCGTTGATAATAATAATATCCCTGGCTTCTCCAAATTGGAGATTTTAAAGGTCCCCTCCTACAGAGATTGGGGAATGAATCCCCATGATTCAAAAAGTTTTATAAACTACCCCCATTTGAAACCAAAGTTCTATAATTATACTGATTATATCAAAGCCTGGACACATATTTTATGTGTTCAAAATCATAAATTTTCTCACTCCTGGTATATTGGATTTAAGCTCAAGGTAATTCAAGACCTTCCCAATTGGTTTCGAACGTGGTTAGGTCTATGAGGGCCTACTAAAGATATATTACCAGGCTTTATTTCACAAGCCCTAGAAAAATTTATAAAGGCTAATAGCCATTCGTATGATAAAAGGCGGTTAATGTCTTGGTTCTTTATATTATATGAAATCCCATGGATTTTGCGGTGGAATTATTCAATTGCCAGAGATGATGACCCTGAATGGGAATATATTCCATATTTGGATAGACAATTGTTCATAAAATGGTGGGATAGGTATAATGCTTCCCATCTTCAGCCATCTAATTTTGTGGTTCAATTTGTGGCACCTCAATTATTGGTGTCAGCCTCTTCTTCAGTCTCACCTAAGGACTTTTCTACACATATTCTGGCATTAAAACATCAACATGAAAATCTATCTAAGGAAGACTTCAGGAAACAAATTTAAAAATCCTGGACAGTGAAGAGATCAGCTCTCAACCTTCCTCTAGTTCTATGGATGAAGATGTGGTCAAGTCAGAAGATGGTTCAGAAGACTTAAATGCTAATGAAGACGATTGCTATGGATTATTTCCTAAAAGGTTTTTTCAAGATAAAGCTCTGTTCGACTCCACTATTTTCCAAGGACACGTATTCGCTTTTCTAGAAGGGAATCTTTGGGCATCGTTTTCTAGGTCTTTGTCTGCCACTTTGTTCGGACACGTATTTGCTTTTTCATAAAGCAAAAAAATTTGGGTTATCCTTATCTTGGATTCTCTACCACGTATTCTTCTATTATTGGATGTTGTAATTTTGCGATAAGATTCTAGCTCGAGGAAATCTTATCTTGTTGTTTTTCCTCCTCTTTAAATACTTCATATTTATGAAAGAGAGGAACAAGTTTTTCTTTGGGAGTTTTTAAGTTTTTAGTTCAAGTTTGAGTGTGAGTTTGAATGTGAGTGTGTGTGTAAAATTTGGAGTGTTTTCTTCCTGAGTGCATTTTTCTACCTTTGTGTGTGGATCAAGTTTGCTTTGGTATCAATAAATCTATAACTACTTTGTGAGTATATCTAATCTCTATCTTTGTTATCATTCATTTATATTTATACCGTCTGTTTCATTACTGTTTTAATTAATTCTGATATTAGAGTTCTTGTTAATTTATTTATTAAACTTGTTATAATCCGGGACCGTTTTGGTATATATGCGTGTGATTCTTAACCAACCTCAATCATATTTAATGACTGAAAATAAATTGTAAGTTAGAAATCCGAGTATAATAGCTGATAGATGCTCCCCCAACCCCACCAATCTTACCTAACGAACCAATTAAAAATAGATCTTTTTTCCTGACAAGTGGATAGTAAATTTCAAGTTCTCTAACATTTAGGAAAAACGATTGCATTGATTCCACTTCACACAGTCAAGTCATTATTAAGATCGAAGTCCATATGTATGCACACGTTTTTTATTAGAAAAAATAATGTATAGTAAAAGTATTACCTAAATGGCAAATTGTCGGTACCCACTGCCTCAAAAAGGGAAAGCTTTGTTTCACTCCTTACGTTTAATAAATGATGCCCTTTTTTAAGCATTTACATTGAGCCAATGCAATCCTGCAACATATTTTTAAATACACAAGTAAAAACACAAAGAAAAAGAGACAACAAAGATCGAAGAGCGTGACCAATGAAAAAAACACAGAGACATGACTGAGGTTAATCATTAGATTTAATAATCAGGCGATTAAGTTATTTTCTCTGAGACACTCAAAAATATGAAATGATCGCAAATACAATCCAAGGATCTAATGGTTGCAATGATGCCTGTAATGAAATGACAAAGGTAAAAAATAGAAGTGGGATTAAACAGATAATATGGTAAACCTAGGAACTCCATTTGATGTAGTAAAAACAATAGCCATATCCATGGTTTTACAAAGAGATGACGTGTAGGTGATAACGTCCATTACAAATTCTAATACACCCACTGCGCACATTTCAACATCTTTAAAACATGATGCATTTCTGCAAGTTACCTAATACTGAACATAGATAATTCAGGAACTGAAGACGCCAATATAACTTCGATCCATATCCAGCTAATGAAGTACCAAATGTGAAAACAGTCAATTTTCAGCAACGCCAAGAAGATAGATATTAAATACAAATACTACACAACCAAAATCATGCTATAAAAATGTGTGTAGGAATCTATTTACCTCTATGGACGTCACTTTAGTTTGCAGGCTTCCTTCAATTTGATTTCTAGCCATGGGAAATTAGAGGTCAAAAACAGCCTGGAGACCTTAAAGTTTGCCAAAACAGACCTGCAATGCACAAGAAAAATATTACTTCAAAACTTGTATCTTTATGTAGTTATTTATATAGAAACTTTAAGGAAGCTTTTTGTAGAAAAATGACTTACAGAACAACCCTGCAGTCCCACGAGTTATGTGCTCTGTTGTGAGATCGAGCTTCAGCCACACCACCTTTACACAGAACAACCCTGCAGTCCCACAAGTTTGAGTCGGTAAGTTATATAACCATCTAATGTAACAGTTAAAAGCCGAGTGAATGGCTTGTGAAAGAGTCGGGCTCGCTGCTGCGGACAACGAACCAACAACCATTGACAACTTATTCCTAGTAATAACTCGCTCCATTGGCGTTCTGATAAAAAAAAAAAAGAGCTCATTCCACACTATTAAGAACCTAAATTATTTTCAGAACACTATACATGCTACTCAAACTCCTTTAAGTACCTCAGTGGACCTCACACTCCACCAACGGTAAATCCATCAGCAATCATTCAAGGCCTAAAAATAGTATATAATCAGTTAGAATTCAATCTAGAAGATGTGAACAAACCGGAATTTTCAATGAAAATAGTGAAATTAAAATTTGAACTCAGCACACCAGTGATACCCATTTCACAAAACACTTCTACTAATTCACATTTAAGCATGACTGAACCAAAAATAACTGAATCCGTAGCTAGGTTAATTTGTTGAGACGTAGTCATACAGAATGAAACAAATATTACAACATGAATTCAAAATGCATGAAAATCAAAGGTAACAAAGAAGATATTCACAACTATACTAATGACTATGATTGAACACTTAACTAAACAAAGGTTGGTTAGTATCTTCATTTGCATGAGATTTATCATGGAACAGTCTGGCTCGTTTTGAACTGCCTGCAATAAAGATACAAGGACACTGGTTTTTGTGCGGAACAGACCCATGCGAGCAACACAAGTTAAAGAATTTCCAGTATTTCCTCCTCCTTGTATTATCCTTGATGTTAACTGCACAATTCAGGTGCAAGATTCTGATAAGGAGAAAAAAATGAAAAGTAATTACACCATTTGTAGGAATCCAAATCCTTTATAGACACAATTCACTAACATGTCATGTAATAAGAATTGTTTCGCAGTTTTCCTTGTATGCTCTTTAGTGCTAAGTGCACAATTCAGGAGCAGGGTTCTGATAAGTAAACAAAAATGGGAAGTAACTTGTGCTTACTTTAAAAGTGCGGCTGTATTAAAGGAAAATAAATATAGTGACACAGAAATCCAAATGCCACAGCATAACTAAATGACAAAAATGGTTTCAGTCATTTCATAAATTAATAATTCTATAATGTGAGCAAAAGTGTAGTCAGCAAAGACAGCTTCCTCATCCTAAACATTGAAATGTCAATGAATTTTGTGTAGTAGACTCTTCTAAATTATGGTTTTATAAATCCATTATCCATAAAAAAAAATTAAGAAAGATGGTGATGGATGCTAGTGAATTATGACATAATACAAACCTCTGCATATTTGTCGACAAGGGGTCAGGCAACGGGATTAGTCAAGAATGTATCAGTTCAGAGTTGGATTAAGCCTTCCTTTTCCTCGCCTAGAAGCTCCCTACAAAGAATCAAATGATTATTTTTTTATAAAACAGCATTAGTACCAGTAAACAATATATCCTACTACCTTATATGTAACATATAACACAGGTACTAGGGGGTTGGTTGTCCAGGGTCCCTCAAATACAGAGGGTTCTTTGTGGCGCCTTCCCTGAGAACTTTGAACAATACCCAGTAAGTGCAAACCATAAATGTGTGAAGATATTACAAAATTCAAATATCATGGTGTTGTCATGCTACCATAAAAATAAAAAAAAAATATAGACTCTTGGTTATATTCACCACTAAGCAATATCAATCAGACAATTTAAAGTCCACAGTAAAAAGGATAAGAAAATTGAATGTGAAAACAACTTACCAATGTGTAACCACCAGAGAGAGCAACAATATCCCTTTCACTAACACCCATGTGAAAACATCTTACCAAGGTGTGGCCACCAGAGAGCAACAATATCCATGTCTTCTATAGCTACCTTTGGAGTTTCTCATCACTTTTCCAACACAAACAAAAAATTCCTGAGAACCTTACCTGCAACAAAATCACAATAACCATTTATTAGATTCACAAATACACAGATTCGTAATATAAAAATGGTGATAAAATTGAGAGGTGAAGCATGGTTCTCAACACTTACTTATCACCATATCAGGTATTGGCAAACCCAGACCAAGTAACTCAATTATTAGTCTTTCCAGATGCAGTTTTGAGAACTTTATCACTTTTCACTTACAAAACCGAACTTCAAAACAGAGTTCATTCATCAGACACACATAGTACAAAGGTTTTTGGACGAGCACCATTACAACAATACCGAACAACTTAATGCAGAATTACCATCAATTCAAAAAAAAAAAACTAAAATAGAAGGAGAAGAAAAGCTAAAAACCGAACCTCGGATCTCTTAAAAGTAAAGTTGCATGCTATATGAAGTTATGAACCCTTCTGTTTATCACACCATAGTGAACTGGCGCATAATTGTTCAGGAGACTTGTAATTTCCTACAAAATAAACCAAAATAAATCGTTAAATTTTAATTTCATCAAATTGAATCAAAATCAAACCATTTAAATCAAAATTACATGCAAGGGGATAGAAATAATCATGAAACGAACCATGAATTTTACCTTCTTTCTGGTAAATCAGTTGATTCTTCAACTGTTGGTGAAGGTGAAACCAAAAACCTAATCCTCCGTAAACTGTTCCATAAATTTAACTGAGGATGATAATTGGTCTTGTAAATAAAACTCCTACAAGAACATCAAAAGAGATTGAAAACATTAATATCAAACAAAATCTGCAAAACAAATAGAGAAAAGAGGAAAAATTACATTTTCAAAGCCTAACGTCAGTTGTCGAAGTTGCATAAAATGAAAACCTGGCGGAAAAAAAAAACAATTAATAAAACTTAAAGAGCAAAGATAAAAATAAAATGGTTGAAGAAGATTGGTTTTGAGTTTAGATCGAAGAAAATGGCTTTACATCGAACATAATTATACAGTTGGATCTGGAGAGATGAAGAATAAACTTGGTTCGTGGTGGTGATGTGCTTTGTTTCATGAAGATCTGCTGGTTTAGATAATAGACGGATCTGGGTAGATGAAAAAGATAATGATTTTTCTTCGAAGGAAGCTTGGCTGTGAAAGAGAGAAGACAGACGATGGAAGAGAAAAAAAATATAGATAGGTTAGGGCAGTTCCTATGGCAATGAACAAACTTTTTTTTTTGTTGAGCCACGTGGATGGACAAATTTGGTTTTCCACTATGGAAAACTAGAGAAAAATGAACAGATTTGGTTTTCCAGGGCCCACTAATATTTCTTTTTAATATAAAAAGTTTTTTTAGAATAAAGTTAAAATATAAAATAATATTTAGGTGAGATAAAATAGGATGAAGTGAGATGAAATAGGACAAAGTGAGATAAAATAGGATAAAAGTAGTAAATAAGTTTTGGGAATCGTGAATTGTACTTGGCGTTGAAGGAAGAGTCGTTGGCGTTGAAGGAAGAGTCGCGGGCGATGAAGGTAGTGTCGCGCATTTTTGGCACCATCGCCCGATGTATCATCAATCGCACGCTTGATCATCCAACTCAATGAACAAACCAACAAATTTGTTGGTTTGAACATCCATTTTTCATGTTTGTTGGGTCCATAGTGGGATCAAAATCAACAAACTTGCGGGACCTACTTTCATTCCATAGGAACTTCTTTTTCAAGCTTCCCCAGAAGATAGCCTTAGCATAGAAAGTAGGTCCCGCAAACCGAATTAAAAAACCTTATTCTAAGACCAGCATTAACCCTCCACGGTGTGCTCCGTATTTTTACTAGATCTGAGACCGTTTTGACCAGTCCGCGGTCAATTGACCGTCATCGAGGGTCGGGGATATGGGTCAGAAAAACCCCATTTTCCACTAGTGTCTTTGCTTAGATTTAGATTTCTAAGAAGAGAATTTTTAGGTAATGTGGAGTTTTAAAAGATGAAGAACATTACAACTCGTCCTTTCTTTGAGTTTTTTCAAATGTCGTAGTGTATTTTCCTCCTACGAAGTTTACTAGCTCGGATTTATTCCCAACTTATTCATGGAAGAGGTTTTTTGAACTTTTGCAAGAAGTTTTACAAATCCTCTTATGTTCTAACCATTCTCTCTCCTGAGTATCTTTAGGAAATAAGTAAACAGACTATAGAAAACATGTATTATTAGGAATTGAGAGATAAAACTATAGATCTGATGCTTTTGAGAGTCTACAGGACTTTGCGATCACGTAGATCTGGCTATGACCGAGATCAACTCGTTAAGTCTTAGAGAGATCTACAAAGCGATGAAAGAAACAACTCTTCAAAGAGATTTTGTGAGAAAACTTTTCAAGGGAGGTAGATAAATCTTCATACCTCCCTGTTTTTAGCGCCAAAATGTAGTTGCATCTTTTCTGATGACTACACCAAAATGAATCTAACGACTATAAAACTACTAACATTAAAGATTCTAAGATATATAGGATGTAAAAAACATGAAAGTAAAGATGAACACAAGCATATAACGTGGTTCGGCCTTGTAGACCTACATCCACGAGAAAGAAACTATCTCTTTATTAATAAGGTCTTACCCTTGAATGAATTACAAATATCACTTAGATTTCTCACTATTTCCTTCTCTAAATCTCTCTCCAGAATTCTCTGCAGAAAGACCATCTAATGTTACATACCCATTTCCTTCTACATGGACTGGTATTTATAGACAGACTGGACTCGTGAAGGTGTGACTCGATATCGCTGAGCTGGTGACGCTTTTGTACATTTTATCATTACTCGGACGAGTCCTTCATTATTCTCCTTCGTGGTGCCTTGTTCGATTCTCCTCCCGAGTTGTCTCGCCTTGTTCACCATCGTGCTGCTCCTCCTTGGAGGGCATCATACTGCACCTTCTTCGGGTTGTATTGTTGATCGTCCTTCAACCGAGCTTCTGATACGATGTACTTACGTCTATAGCTGTATCGCACCTCTTCTGATCCTTCATTAAATGCATTGCTTTCTTTTTATACTTGACCGTTTGTGAGATGAGACCACTCCTCACACGCGTCATACATGTAGCTATGTAGCAGATATCTCGATTCAGATGCAATCACCTTTGTAGGTATGATTCGGTGCGTCCTCCTTATTATTTTATCATGAGATCATCTCCTGTGATGCTTAAACGTGGCGATTGGCTATTTTGCCCTCACAAGAGTCATAATTATTATTGTACCTAGCAAAAGCAGATTTAGTAGGAAGAATGTTTTCATGACACTTCCAGATAAATAATTGAACTTTTGGAAGAATAGACTGTGGAGTCATTAGGTTTCATTTCTAAATAGTGATAGATTAAAAGAAAAACCAAAAATGGCAACGAAACTAAATCATATCCTATATTTTTCTTACAACTCGGCGTTTGCAAATCGAGTATTTGTGTCCCTATGTTTCTTTTGTTTGCGAAGGTTAGAGAAAATAAAAGAGCAGCATATTTTCTTTATATAGTTAGGTTACGATATATATATATGAAAAGAATTACAGCAAGATATATACAGCATAACAGAGATGACTATGATCTCTGTATATAGTTACATTAAGATATACATATATATTTATATATTAATTACATCAATCTCGTTAGTCTCCTAAACTCGGTATTGATTGATCTTTTTACAGTCAAATTTTTCAATAATTACATCATAAAACCGATTACTATAATTACGTTAGGAAATAAAAATCAATCACGTAAATCACGTTATTCCCCTATATATTATACTTCTTAGTTCTTACCATCTCTTGATCACTTAGCCGTGATTGATAGTATATACTGAAAAAGGAAACAGAGCAACATATTTGCACCGTTTATAAATTAAGTTACCATAACCGAAATTAAGTTACCATAACGGCTATTAATGGATTTGGAAATGACAACTAATCCAGCAACTGTAGTTGGCTACAGTTCCTTGATTCACGTTAATTATTGAACACTGAACTGACACAAGATTACCATCAATCGTGGTTATTTCATAAGTCTAAAATTCTTACCATATATATTTTGATCAATATTCGTGGCGATTGGAGTATAATATTGATTAAGGAAACAGAGTAATTGAAGTTTCCATATTATATATGCTGCAATTGTCAAAGAAAACTTAATCACATCATTCACGTTTATAATGTTTCCATAATCTAATCGTTGACGTTGATTTTGATTGAAAAAGAAAATAGAGTCATTATGATGATTAATGTAGACTTTTGGTCGAATATCTCGCCTTTCGCGCTTAGGCTAGTGCCTAACACTTCCGCGAGGGGCTAAAAGCGCCTAACTCGCTATCCTAAAAGCTATTACAAGAAAAACTCTTTCTCTCTAGCTCAATTAATTTTCTCTCATAATAGTTCTACAAGGCCTACTTACCTATTTTTATAGGTTACAAACTTGACCAACAAGAAGCCTAGTCGGTTAGGAAACCCATTCCTAAAACACACACGACTAAACTAAAGTAGGAAATAAAAAACACAAGGGTTGGTGAACCGGTTGCCTAACCCTCATAGTTTACAAAATTCAGGGCCTTAGGGTTGGCCAACCTTTACACTTTTTGACATTATTAAAAGTCTTCAATAACTAACAATCTCCCACTTTCAAGACTTAATAAAATGATTGTTTTCGATTCTTGTTTTCTTCGTTATTCAACTTTGGATGACGGTGCTAAAACAACTTCCTTTTTGATGCAGCTCCCCTCCCAGATTTTCAATAACTAACAATCCCCTTAGTAAGCATATTCACCGGATTCTTGGAACCAAGAATCTTCTCGAGCTTGAATTCTCCTTCTGCTAAGAGATCCCGAATAAAATGGTAACGAATATTTATATGCTTCGTCCTAGCATGATAGGCAGAGTTCCCAACTTGATCTGCTAACAAACCTCGTAACCATATCATCTCTTTGCCCGCTTCTGTCACCGCTACATACTCAGCTTCTGTAGTGGACAATGTTACCAACTTTTGCAACCCTGAGTTCCTACTCACTGCAGCTGACTCCATAGTATAAACATAACCGGTCGTACTTCACCTTTTATCTACATCATCTGCAAAGTCTGCATCTATATAACCCCTCAAGATAGAACCACCTCTTCCATAACACAATGGTACATTTTTGTTACCTCTCAAATACCTTAGAATCCACTTCACCGCTTCCCAATGTTGTTTTCCTGGGTTGCTTGCATATCTACTCACTACTCCCACTGCATGTGCAATATCCTGTCTCGTGCACGCCATAGCATACATTAGACTCCCAATGGCCGAAGAATATGGTACATTAGCCATGTAGTACTCCTTTTCATCATCTGTTTGTGCATACTGCATACTTGAAAGAAGAATTTGACTTCCAAGTGGAGAATTAACTGGTTTAACATTCTCCATATTGAACCTCTTCAACACTCGTTTAATTTATTCAGCTTCACTAAGCATAAGTGTACCCTTAGCTTTGTTCCTAATGAATCTCATACAAAGAATCTGTTTTGCTTCACCAAGATCTTTCATATCAAACTCACTTGTTAATTGTTTCTTCAAATTCTCAATTTCTTGTAGAGATGTTCCGGAAACCACATATAATAATATTATGATGTAATCAGAATCATACCTTTTGAAGTAGCAACAATGAACTGCATGACACCGTGAGCAACCACTTTTATGCATGAAGTTATCAAACTTCGTGTACCACTGTCTCGGGGATTGTTTGAAACCATATAAACTCTTCTTTAGTTTTCATACCATATCTTACTTGCCTTTTAGTATGAATCCTTCCGTTTGCTTCATGTAAATTTCTTCATCTATGTCACCATGATGAAAAGTTGTCTTTACATCCAACTGTTCAAGGTATGATCTTCAGAAGCCACTAGGCTTAACGCTACTCTGATAGTAGTCATCTTCACAACTGGATAAAATATCTCGTTGTAATCAATACCCAGTTTCTGTTGAAACCCTTTAACCACCAACATCGCCTTGTAGCGAATTTCTCAATTTGTTTATGTTTTCATCCGATAAACCCACTTGTTTTGCAACGCCTTCTTAGCTCTTGGTAATTTTTCTAACACCCATGCGCCATTATCCTCAAGTGAATTCATCTCATCTTCCATAGGAAGTTGCCACTTGCTTGAATCATCAATCGCTAGTACTTCTTTAATATCTTCGGTTCACATCCATCCGTAAGTAATAGCATACCTCATATTTGGATTCGGAGTTCTATACAATCTTCGAACTTATTGTGGAACAGTAGGAGTAACTCCCACTTCATTAGAAGTCCCTTCTTCTGCCAAAGGTTCTTCAATAGTATCAGCAATACCATGCTCTTCTTGTACCACACTTCTTCCAGAAACATCATCATTGTCAATATATAACTCCTTAGACGTTGCTTTACCAGAAATATTCAACTTGTGTTGCATTTTTGTCCTTATATAACTCGTTCTCATTGAGAGCAAAATCCCTACTTCTGATAACTTTGTGACCCTCATAGTCCCAAAGTTTATACCCAAAAAAGTCACCTCCATAACCAATGAATATACACTTCTTTGCTTGAGCACCTATCTTAGACCTTTCACAGGGACTAAAATGAATATAACCAACACAACCAAAAACTTTTAAATGAGAAAGATTTACCTTTTTTCCAGTCCAAACCTCCCCCGGTATCTTCATATCTAATGGACCACTAGGTGTCCTATTAATTAGATAAGCAGTCGTTTCTGTTGCATGTGCCTAGAAGGTATCGTTAAAACAGATTGCAATCTCATGCACCTCGCACGTGCATTCAACATCCAATTCATATGTTCTGCTACTCCATTCTCCTGTGGTGTCCTTGGAACCGTCATATGCAAATGAATTCCATTTGTAGCATATAGCTATAAGAATTCTGTTTTATTATACTCTCCACCGTTGTCTGACCTTAAACACTTTAATTTCAGACTCGTTTCTTTTTCAACCAAAGCTTTCCACTTCTGCAACACGTCATACACCTCAAACTTATTCCTCATGTAGTAAAGATATATCTTCCTTGAATGATCATCAATAAATGTGACCTAATAATGAAAACCACTGTGAGATGCAACATCAATTGGTCATCATATATCGGTATGAACCAAATCAAGTTTCGCACTTCTCAAGTCTCTGTTTCCTCTGCTGAAACTAACCCGTTTTTTATTTCCAAGAACATGGTATTCAGAAAAACTCATATCAACAGACTTCACCTTATGTAGATATCCTCCCATACACAGAATCTTCATGTTCTTCTCACTAATGTGCCCCAATCTTCTATGCCATAAGTTAGTGTCTTCACCACTATTAACCACTGCTAAAGTAGATCCATCCGAAGTCTGGTATAGAGTATAACCTCTAGCACCTCGAGCTAACACAATAGCCCCTTTATTCACTTTCCAATTGTGTTTAATTTGTAAAAACAACTTCACAATCATAATCACAAACTTGGCCCACATATACCAAGTTTTTCTTCAAATTTAGAACCTGTCTATCATCCTTCCACTTCCATGTCGAACCATTGACTTTCAAAAACGCATTACCCAAACTGATGATATCGCATGCTTCACCGTCACCCAAGAATACTTGGTCGTAGTATCCTTATTTATAAGAGATCGTAATACTCTTATCTCCTGTTGCATGGAAGGAAGCTCCCAAGTCTATAATCCAAGACTCATCTTGCTTGTCCTCAGAGAGTAGTATAAAACCTTTCGTAATCACCTTCTTGTTATTAACAAGGATCATCACTAGTTCTGCAGCTGCAACTACGTTGACCTAGGCCTCTTCTTGATTACCTTTGTTTCCACCATTGTTAGCACCTTTATTTTCTGGAAAATTACTCTTGTAGTGTCCTGCTTTCTTACATGCCCAAAACTCACCAAAAACTCTAGGAAGGTATTGAGATCTCCCCTTAGACTTCCCTTAGTCTTCCATATAGATTTTTTGTTGTTCCTATTTAAACTCCTGTCTTTGTCTTCTTGTTGCAAACTTAAGGATGAACTTAAAAAACTAGAACCGTAACCTTGTTCTATTCTTCTATACTCTTCAGCGATCAACCTTTGCTACACATCATCGACCTTTAACTTCTCACTCCCCAAAGAATTACTAATGGTTGTTCTTGCGGTTTCCCAACTCTTTGGTAACGAAGACAATAACCGTAAAGCTTGAACTTCATCATCAAAAGTAATACTAACTTTTGAAAGCTGAGAAATAATCGATTTAAACTTCCCAAGATGTGCTGAAATCGTTTCTCCTTCTTGCATCTTCAGATTGAATAGTTTTTCACACAACATAATCTTCCCCAAGGCTGGTGACTTTTGATACAACTTTTTCAAGTTTATCCATAAGATCCTTCCTACTAGTTTCCTCTTGTACGTTATTGTAGACTTCCTCTGTTAGACATCTACGGATACACACTTGTGATCAAGAATATCACATTCATCATCTTTGAGTGCCCCTTTTTTCGCGACTCCGCCTAATGGAACAACAAGGTCTTTCTTGTACAGATAGTCTTCCGTCTGAGACTTCCAAAATGCGAAGTTTTTCCTATTAAAAACTTTAACCCTATCTATCGTACTTTGGTTATTATCACCCATAACTCCCACGTCAATCGTACCGAAACCTCAAGGCTCTGTTACCAGTTGTCAAACAGGAAACATTAGCTCTAACCTGAGCTCTGATACCAGTTAAGAAACGATTACAACGTAGAACTCGTGTAAATCCCAGCAAACCCTTGGTTACACTGCAACAATTACCCGAGATGATCAATTTGTCTCTTGTCCTCACCAATATGCTCTCACTACGAAACCCTAGTTTTTACCTAAAAGCTATTACAAGAAATTAAAACTCTTATTTTTTTTATCTACGCTCAATTAATTTTCTTTCATAATAATCCTACAAGGCCTAATTACCTATTTAACTTGGCCAACATGAACCTAGTCGGTTAGGAAACCCCTTCCTAAAACAAACACCACTAAACTAAACTAATAAATAAAAGACTCAAGGGTTGGTGAACCCGTTGGCCAACCCTCCTGGTTTACAAAATTCAGAGCTTTAAGTTTGGCCAACCCTTACAGTTGGTGAACATTATTAAAAGTCTTCAATAACTAACACAAAGCAATTCACAGATAATAAAATTCTCATAAAAAATCAAGAAAACAGAACCGGGGCTTTAAGTGAGCTGCTGGTAAGGTCAGCTACACTACTCGATATTTTCTTGTTTGTCTTTCATCAGGAGCATCATTCTCAACCTCAACAACCACCTGACTCATCTTCCTCCTCAACTTAGCTTCAAGTGTATCCCTTCTTTCGCGTTTTCCAGCCACCACTACAGACTCTTTCAGTGATCTCTTTTTCTCTTCTTCTTCATCATCGTCATCCTCATCTTCGTCTTCAGTATCATCAGAATTATCATAAAGACCAAAATCTTCCATGTCATCTTCCATTTCAAACTCGCCATCTTCCATTTCAACGTATTCTATTTCTGGTTCCTCATCCACATTCACATCCACATCCTTTAGAGCCTCCTCTTTCTTATCAAGTATCTTCTTGAAAACTTTTGCAGGAACATTGTGAATATCACCGTAGAGTCCAGCTTTAAGACGTTCCATCACCTCTTTCTCAATACCCTTTTCCACCTGTGCAGCATGTAGAGCCTTCTCTTCTCTCCTCTTCTCCCTCTTTCCTTCCTTCCTCGGCATAGTCATCACCTTCTCCCTTGTTTTCAAAACAAGCTTCCTCATACGTATACGCATCTGAGTCATCTTAGTAAGACGCTGCTTGATTTTGTGCACAAGATACTTTGGCCAGTACATCATATTCTTGTCAATGATTTCAAGTGCCTTCTCATAATTCTTTGGTAATTTGAGCCTTTCCCATAACTTACCAGGCATATGAGATCTTTCTATCGTCTTCATATAGAGGTAGAATACTCCTTCATCTTCTCTGATGGTAGCATATCGGCTATTAGCAAGAGGACATGAACTTCTATTGCAGATTCCGGTTAGATTATAAGGGTTTCTACAGAAATTACCAGTTTCGATTTTGGACATGAAACTGCAATGGTTGTGTCTAATCACCTGCCATATCACCTCATCGTGCTGCATCTTGATGATTTAGGTTTTCAAACTTGTGCAACAAACGGCAAAGAGAAAGATGGTTTCTTTCTAATGGAGGTAGCGTTTTTAAGGGTTTATATGGGGAGAGTGCAGTTTTTAGGAAATTTAGGGTTCGTGGGCATGGGCTTGTGCCATTCCCTCAAAAGCTCGGCTAATACCCTCCATATTGTAGGACACAAAAAGCTTATTCAGACACCTGACATGACGATCACGCCCCTTTAGGCTCGAAGGTTTGCCAAGTTCAGAACCGCTAAATCATACACTACCATTTTCTTGGTATCTTCGTTGCAGGTCTTGCAATTGTGGATTTAGATAGTCAAATCATGGGGACTGAGGGGCAGGAAGGTGCGATATATGCAAAGAGAAACAAGGACTATCTATCTGCTGTCCTTCTCATCAAGGAAAACAAATCCATAGCATAAAAAATATAAGTTCACCATTTTTTTATTTCCTTTCAAAACCACTTGGTTGGTAGATTCAATTAACAAACTAATTACCAACTTGCTAGATCAAGTGACTACTAACTCAGAAGTTTCTTCCAAGTGGCTAAAAAGCCTAAAATCAACAGATGCCATAGTGACCAAAAATCCCATGAGATTTATTAGCCCAAGTATTTTTCAAAGCCCATCAACAAATGAGAGTAATTAAATTTTATCTGTACTCGGAGAGATTTGTAGTGTACAAATGTTCTGAAACAGTATCAAGAACTAGTAATGCTTATAATTTATCGTCTAATACTTGGTTCTTAGGTCATTTATATTCCACCGGAACTTTATCTGTTATACCCCTCTTCGACTTTAGTAATCTGTTACTCCAACAAGCCACCTTGAGATTTCAGGCGCTTCATGTTTTTGTACTGAAGGAGCTGTAATATATAATCAGAACATGAAACAAGCAGAGGAGGAGAATAAATACATGTGATTATTGTTGAGAAACTTAAACTCTCGGTATTTTATTTAACAGAGTTCATGCTTAATTGAGAAAACTGGTTC
Organism: Papaver atlanticum; assembly: GCA_023531105.1. NCBI lineage: Eukaryota > Viridiplantae > Streptophyta > Magnoliopsida > Ranunculales > Papaveraceae > Papaver > Papaver atlanticum. The sequence goes on from JAJJMB010001184.1 coordinate 3,955,406, forward strand.
AAGAAGATGATTAGGCTACCTACTCTTGATTTGCTCTTGGCTTCCACATATCCATCACAAGCCATCTTATCGAGCAGTTTACGCACAATTGCCTCTCCTTCCAACTTATTTTGAACTTTAAATATCATACCATAATCCAGTGGAAGGACATAATACAGAGCCTGCACTTATAATAAATAAGATTAGACATCATAGTAGAAGGCCCAAGGTGAAGTCTTGGATTTTAAACTATGCCTGATCTAACTTGATGGGTTCACTACTAAGTTATCAGGATGAGTATTAAAACAGTATTTATTAACATTACAACATTTATTGGGATAATCTAATAAATGAGTGTATTAACATTACACATACACTTTTGTTCATGCAAGAGCCCAGGGGACATACTTAACATTAGAACACAATACAGAATTATTGGGATAATCAAGGGGAATTCAGTTTCAGAAGAAATACAGATGATCTAGCCCATCTTTACTCTTCTGCAATTCTTTGCAGATATTAGGCTACGAATTGTGTAATTTGGATTTCACTTCAGTTGAAAACTAATCACTGATAGAGTGTTGTTTCTACAACGGTGCAATCACGGACAAGAAGCAACATGTAGATAAAACCAGGTAAAAGACAAACAGGACAAATCAACAACAAATGTAAACAAGGCCAAAGAAACTTACAGTGACATCCTCATAATAAGAAGCACATAACAAAATAAAATTTTAGACATGCAACTTGAACACCTAATAGAACTTTCACATGAAGACCATAACAATTTTTTTTACCTCTTCTAGCATATGGTCTAAAGTTTGCATCAACTAAACCAGAGTTCGGACCATTTTACAAGCAGAACTCCTGCCAAAACCAAGTAAAAAGTGTTTACGCACACAGTCAGCAACATAATCCAATGGAGTCAAAACCATAGAGTGCAAGAAACAAAACCAAAATCTAAAAAACTCAAATGCTTACTGTTATACCTCATTTGATTAGGTGTAGTGTCTGTATTGCCATTGACTTAAATGACACTCCTTGTTTCTAATTCCCAGACCGATTTATGTTCATCATAACCTCTTCACTGCACAACACAATCCATTCATGTTTGAGTATAAACTTCATTTACCAATCTGCATCCAGAATTCAAAGCTACTTTAAGAGTACTCAAAATAAAATTCAACTCTAGCTTATCAAATATGGCTTATCAAATGAAAGAAGAAGTGAGATTAACATACACGCATATTCTTCTATCACAGGTCATTCGATAGCTTCAGTTCAAATACGCATAACAGTGTTTTCAGGTCTTTCTTCTGTAATGCATCATAAACACCTGAAAAACCACAAGAAAAGGATCGAACTTTAGGTACTCTTGCTTGCAGTTAAGGTATTTATTTGTATAAATCTGTGTGTGTATGTTCTAAGTGAGATAGGTATACTTTTGACCATCCAGAGAAATAGATCTTCTGGATTCAGCATCAATAGGCATGAGTTTTTTGATCTTCATCTCTGTCACAAAATAAAGTAGCTAAATTCATCACTACCTGTAAAAGACTAATTCAAATAGAAATAATATATTGACAAATTATTCGCAAAGGAATTTTGAAAGTCTGAAGCATATCGAACAAGAAGCTTTAATTTACCTAAAGCAGGAACCGATTTATCATTGAAATAGTTCTCAGGGAAAAAACCTCTGATGTAGAAAAATTGCAAGAAACTCGTATCCACTAGTACTGTTCCTGCCAAATGTCCAGTCTCTAAGATACCCAATTTCACGTCTGTTCCAGCCGCTGCTTACCAGTAAAAAATGATATGGGGTGGTGAACCAAAAGATGGTGAAAGTGAAACATCTGAACTGGATGGTCTTGCAACTTGAAAGCCTAAAAATAAGAAGAAGCGAAACGCTGGTAATGCTGCTAGTATTCTGGAGGAACAAGAAGAAAGTGTTCAGGTGGAAGATGTTGCTGAGAAGCTGAAAGCAACGCTTATCTTCCACCTGATAAACAAAAAAGAGGGTTTTGGTTTGTATGATATCTGATTCAGTGTAAGGAACAACTGCTATTTCTTTTGCTCGTCCTTACATCCCGACGAGGACCCCTAATCTTTTTTACTAATCTCTTCAGCTGTATAATTAGCTTCTCCTCAAACCCTACATACACATTACACAAATGTCACAAAAGACATACACGCAATAATCGTGCCAAAACAAATTAAGAAGTCGACATAACTAACAGTTCACCACATAAATTCAGCAAGCAATTAACTAATCAAACTATTTTTTTGGCAAGATCAAGACAACAAATAGACACATAAAGCTTAAAGCAAGTTTTAATCAATTAAAAGCAGAATGAACCTATGGTACTTAAATGCAAGATCAAATAACTAGAGCCCTTAATTATAAAGAAGAATCACCTTAAGAGTGAAATTGGAATTTGTAAAATCTACGCTGAATGAAATATCCTCTTTGGCCCCAGTTCTTCTCTAATCTCACAATTTCAAATCAGCTACTGTTCTATCGATTTTACCCCACCCATGGAAAGAAAACCAACCAGGAAACAGCGCTATAAAACATTTGAAATCTTTGGGAAGAATGTGGCCGTTGTCAGCCGTTTCCGAGTCCGCTCATGCCAAATGATCGATCCAATCAAGGTATATGAATCAATTTCATTTCTTCATTTTCTTCTTCATTTCACTATGAAGAGAGAATAGAGTTTGTGATCGATCTCAAAACCTAAATTTCTTTTAGGGATTTTACTGTTGTGGCGGAAAGTGCAGATCTAAGAAGGGGATTGTTGTGTGAATAGTTTTCAGGACTCATTTGCGTTTGGGGTGATAACTGACTCTAGGGTTAAAAGAGGCGTAGGACATGGATACTTGCACCCCAAATTTTTACTAGTATTTTACTGTTGTCTATCCCCCACCAGAGTCTATCCACCACAAGAGATAGTCATGAATGTAAAAAGTCCATCACCACTTTTTGTAGATGACTTACGTTATGGTAAACTTAGAAAAGAGTGGTTCTGGACATACCGTACATTTGAACCACTTGAAAACCGTATAGACAAAGAAATTAGGTGGGTTATGCCTCTCTGGAAAAAATATGGGACTGCTTTTGGTGTTTTTAGATAGTTAGAATGGCGGTCCGTCAAGAATTTTTATTTAAAAAATACTCCCTCGGTTTTTAAGGCTAAAATTAAAAATGTGATATTATCTCTTTTGTAGAAATAAATAAAAAAAGTGATATTATCTCTCTTTTAGAAATAAATAAAGGTGATACAATTCAGCGGTGGTTCATGAAAAAATGTCAAAACAACTATATAACTGGAAGAAAAAAAAAACCTTTAATTGCTTCATGAAAGACATGCCAAGATAGATATATATTTTATAAAACATCCAAACCCGTTCATGAGGGACTTGCCTAGGCAAAATTACAAAAATAAAATGGGCCATCACATGTAATCAAGGATTTTATTTTATTTTATATTAAAAGAATTTTATTGATTAAGTTTCAGGCACAAAATGCCTGGATAACAAAGATTTAAATTGGGAAGCATCATTAATGTATTCCTCCATAACAAGTTTTTCTTTTCTAACTTTTTTTTGAGATGTAATCTGCCATATGATTACCATCTCTTCTAGTATAGCTGAGTTGCCAGAAATTAAAAGAAGATAAAAGGAGATTTATGTCTCTGATTAACTTTCTATTCTCCCACCTAGTTAACAGAGATTTATTATTGATTGTTTTCACTACCACTTCAGAATCTGCAACAATGTGAATCATGTCCAGTTCAATGGCTTTGGCACAACTTAGTGCTTCTCATATATCCATGCACTCTCCTGCCTCAGCATCTAAAATTCCAGCTGCATAGGTTCCTTTGAATCATGTATAGTCACCTGCAACATTACAAAACACCATCCCGATGCCACAGTCATTAGATAGTGTATCAAATAAAGCGTATGCATATATTTTAAATGTATCACTATCAGAGGATATTGTATTATCAAGATGAGTATCATGCAGTATATTTGATGGTAGTGAACCTAAACTATCATGCATAGTATGTGTGAAACTTAGTAAAGTATAATTAATTCTTGAAACAGTATCGATAAGATTAAGAGCTTTATCCTGAAAGATGCAATTGCATCGTTCCTTCCAGATTATCTAGCATCTAACCATTAAAAGTGATCTCCAATTATGCAGTTCTTATACTCAAGCATTGTCGACATTTTGAAACCATGATGGTATCCACTCTCTAATACTATGGAAGTTTATGATCATTTGATCAATGTTGATATTATGAAGCCGCCATACTGTGGTTACAACATATAAGCAGATGATACAATAATGATTCCTCTTCAGAGTTGCAAATGCTACAGGAAATTTCTATAGAGTTCAGCTTTACCCTATGGGGTAATTTCATCTTCCACATTGATTTCCATACTGCTTCCGGGATCAAACTAACGTCCACCTGACGTTGTACTCTATGTTCCATCAGTTTGTTGTAGGCACTTTTTATCATGAAGTTGTCGTTCTTAGAAGGCATCCATCATACTGCATCTTCTCCTTGATGAGAAAGCTGAATTCTTCTAACCTTTTCCACTACCTCTGGTATAAACAAACTATTAAGCAATGGAACATTCAAGTCGTTTGTTTCAGGAACAGTAAGTTCACTAAAAAATTCATACCGAAGATGAGAAGGATGAAGAGGATCGACTCTAGAATCCAGACCAATAATCCACATATCTACCCAAATTCCAGTAGACTTACCATTATTCACTTCCATGTAGTATTGTTGTTGAATAATGGACAGTCCTAATTCTATTCCTTTCCTCACCCAAGATAAATTACTTTTTTTCTCCATTTAAATGTAAGAATTCATCCTTCTTGAAGTATTTAGCTTTGAGTACTTTATGCAACAAGTGGTCAGACTGATGGCTAATTCTCCAAGCTAACTTTGTAAGAAGAGCATGATTTAATATTTCTAAGTCTCTAAATGCTAAGCCACCTAAGTCCTTGGGTAGGCAAAAGTTTTTCCAAGCCATAAGATTCAGACCTCTATTAGATTTATGCCCCCACCAAAACTACCTTTGAATTGAGTCGAGCTTCTTAAGAAGTTTCTTAGGCATCTTGAAAGTGGTCATCTGGTAAGTAGGAATAGCATTGAGAACAACCTTTACCATTGTGGATCTTCCTGATTGATGAAGTATAGTACCTTTCAAATTTCTGAATCTTCTCTCAAAGGCATCTTGAATTTCTTCAAATGCTTTGACTTTAGACCTTCCTATTATAAGAGGAGAACCCATATATTTCTCATTGTTGCTCATTGGTTTAACTCCTAAAATATGACTGAGAGTAGTACATACTGCAGGATCCAAATTGTTACTATAAAAAACCGAGTATTTGTCAAAATTTATGACCTGACCAGATTGTGAACTAAAATCCTGTAAAACTTGTAGAAGATTATTCACACTGGTTAAATTAGCATGAGTAAAAATGAGACAATCATCTGCAAATTGCAAATGATTAATAGGAGGGGCACCTCTTGCAGCCGTGATACCTTCGATAGATTTAGTTTGATGAGCTGCAGATAAAGTTCTAGAGAACCATTCTATGGCAAGGATGAATACGTAAGGAGACAAAGGGTCATCTTGTCGAACACCTCTAGAAGGGGAAAAATTCCAAACATGGAGAGCCATTAAGAAGCACTAAAAGAGTTGTAGTGCTAATACATTGATGTATTAGCTGACACTATGCATCACAGAAACCAAAACTTTGAAGAACCTTGATAAGAATAAGCCATTCTAATCTATCAAATGCCTTTGACATATCCAGTTTCAAGGCTATCCATCCACCTTCACCTTCTTTTTTCTTCATTGAGTGTATCAATTCATGAGCAATAATTGTATTGTCATAATCATTCTCCCTGTGACATAGGATGCTTGATATGGAGATATTATTCCTTCCATGAGAGGCTTCATTATGGAAACTAATATTTTGGAGATGATTTTATAAGAAGAATTACACAATCCTATAGGTCTAAATTTAACTGGTGTACATGGGTTTTCTTCTTAGGAATTAAAGATATATAGGTCTCATTTATCTGTTTTGAGATATATCCTGAAGAGAAAAACTTCTTAACCATCTCACACACATAGTCCAAAACTGTGTTCCATTGAGTTTTATAAAAGCCTGCTTTGAAGCCCTCAGGACCAGGTGCTGACCAATTCTCCATACTCTTAAGGGTTTTGAAGATTTCTTCATCCGAAGGACTGCATAGGAGTAGCCTGTTATCCTCTTCGGAGATTAGAGTTGTATATGTGATTATAATGGTGTTCTTCAATTAGAGGAGATGAAGTGGTACTTATTTCCTTGAAGTGTTTTGTTAATAATTCAGCGAACCTTCTCTTGTATGAACCCAATTACCATCTGTATCCTTTATTGAATTAATATTATTACGAGCCCTTTTCGTTTTAGTTAAGTATGAAAATACTTTGTATTGTAATCCATATCATTGATAAAATTATCTCTGGACTTTTGATTATTGAATTCATATTAAATTTGATCCCATCTCTGCAACTCCTTACTTACTTCCATTGCTTGAGAAGTATTTTCCTGAGAGTATGGTAAAGCTTGTATAGTGGTTAGTTTAATTTTGAAGATCGTCAACATGCTGATTAATTTCACCAAAATGTAACTTGTTCCATTTTTAAAGAACAATTCTTGTAAACTGTAATCTTTTGATAAGTTTGAATAAAGCAGAACCCCGAACTGATCTTTCCCAGGCTTTGGCTATTTCATCAGCGCAACTTTTATCTTGCAGCCAAGAGAGAAAAAATCGAAATGGCTTCCATAACTTCGGAGAAGTGAAATCAGTTACCAGCATTATTGGAAAGCAATCACTTCCTAACTGATTCATGTGAAGTAGTTTAGAATCCTGGAAATAATTATTCCATTCAGCGTTACCCAAAGCCATGTGTATTGTTGACCAAAGTAGTCGAAATCGTTCCTCGGTCCTACTCGGTTGGGAGCTTGGAGCGAAGAGCAATAAAATCAGACTTGGAAATCGCTAAAACTAGGCCTAATACTTGTAGCTCATGAGTCAATATCTATACCTAATTAAAATTAAAAATTTAACATTATCATATAATTAAGTTGTAATATTGTTATATTGAAACTATTTATAATGTTTTTAGAGTTTTTTTCTATTTATAACTCTCATCTGAGGGGTTACAAAAAAAAATCTTCCATGATTTTGGTGCATCCAAGGCCAACTCGGAAAAATCGCCAACTCGTTTTGCTCAAAAATCGTTCCAAATCGGTCCAACTCGGCCGCCTGAATCGCTAACAATCGGAAATGGCTTGGAATCGGAAATCGCTCCGGTCATATAGCTTTTAGTTATCACTCGGTGAGTAATCGTCCTTGGAGAGCGATTTTAACTACACTGTTGTTGACCTCTTTCTACCAGTGCCAACATTATTACTTGACCATGTATGTCCTCTACCAATGAACCCGATATCTTCGAAACCAGCTTGTAGAAGTACAACGTGAACTAAACAATCGTGAGAAGAAGAACCAGACGAAGCATGCATTATCCTTGAGATAAAATTTAAATCTCCTAGAAGTATCGAAGGCTGAGATATATTATGACCAATTTCTTTGATGAAGTCCCACTGTTCTTTTTTCCTAGAGTAATCACAATACTCATATATACACGAGAGTAACCATTCCGGTTGACTTGGGTCATGCTGAACGACTGCATGAATCATGTTGTTTTCACAGCTAAGAATATCACAGGAAAAACCATTCTTCCACAGAATAGCGAGACCACCTGACAAACCCACTGGCTGAAGATACTCTAGGTGGCGATGTTCATAAGGGATTCACGGCCACCGCCATGTCACTTGTGAAGGAGGATTTATTCTTGTAATTGTTAAATTGTGAAGAAGATCAGTTCAAAATGATTCCCCATCGAAAAAGATTTTAATTATATTAAGGAATAGTAATAGTTTCTAGCTAATTAAAACAACTTGTTTTAGCGAGGATTCACAATCTTTTTCCGCATTTCCGCATAAAAGGCCTATGATTCATAACTGCAGGTGATTCCCAGCTTCAAGATGTGAACGTATATATAATAAGACGGCTTCAGGTTGCCTGCATCGGGAAAATCCTTGTACCTGTCCGCCAGTCATTGGCGGCCAATTTTTTGTATTCTAAACAATAATAAACTAGATTTCGTGGATAAGGATTGTAGGTTGATTAACATATAGAAGATTTGCAGAGAGAGAAAAGAATGGAATTTTTCACAGTACAAACCATCCAGAGCCAATCTAACAGTATGTTAGGTTGTTTGTTTCAACTATAGCACCTTTATACTTAGTTTTCCAGGGCAACCACTTTTTGTGATGGCCCTACTTTTTTTCCAATTAGTTTAGCTCCTTTCGAGTAGTAGAAGCCATGTAAAACAGTCCGCACACTAATTTTTATTGGTCCCTAATCGGGACAACGTGCTAAATTAGTAATTCGCCGTTTATAAATTAAATAATTTTTAAATTTTTTTTTATAAGTAACTTGTGATTTATAAATTACTCGTCGGATTGGGTAACACCCCCCAAATTAGTTGGGGTTTATAAATTTTGTTCTCAACCATAATAGTGGACTAAGGGATGTCAAATGTGTATACATTTACCTAGTTACCCTTCTCCTAATATTCTAGTTTTAGATCCAAACACCAAACCTTATTCATTTCCATTTCCTTCTCCATCGACCAGTCCTTTCTCCTACGACATGTTCCATCATTTTTAAACGAAAAAATCACCAATTAATTTGTCAAGAGAATGAGATAGTAATTGATGTCATAAACTCAATCAATTATTTTATTTTGGTTTTCAAGTGACATTAAGTTAGAAAATTGATTTATGTTGATATAGAGTGATCTGGTCATTGCAGTATTGTTTCACTTAAAATGAGGACTTTTTATGTTTTTGACTAGTTGGAATGCTCGTTGGATGACTATCACGACGAATTTTCATGTTATTCTTCATAACTAAAAGAATAATTACCAGAGTTGTGACGGACCGGAAAATTACGCCTTTGGCGCGTTGGCCCGCAAGCCGTAACTTCCCCGATGCGCCATGATGAAAACACTGGGTGTTACATTATTACACCCTTTAAAGAATTTCGTCCCCGAAATTCAATCAGACTAGGGTTCGGAATCCTTAAGTACTCGTCCCATACCAAACACTCAGGAATCCTCAAAGCTCACAGGGACGTTTGTCAACATTTTGCCAAAATCCAACATGACAAGCCATTCTTTCTGCAGTACTGTGTGGCCCAGTGCTAGAGTAGTTGGATTCACCGGTCTTTCACCATCCCCAACCGTTTACTCCCCCGGAATGCTAACTTACCGGCCCAGACGGCATGTCCGGAGGTTTTGTCAGACGTTAGCAATGACATCACACTCCGTCCCGGACGGCGTGAGGGGTGATCAACCCAAATGCCATAGTAGGATGGATACCAGCCAACTGTCCCAGACAGTCTCCGGTGGTTAAGTGCCTAAATTAGGCCAAGCAGTGGCACAGTACTGAGCAAAGTCTATACTTGCCGCACAAATGTTGGCCTACCCTACCAACTTAGAATTTCCTTCGAGGAAATACTCGCTAATGAGTCCATTACGCACATTCTCAAGTGTTATCTCGGAACTGGCTCTGATACCAACTATGATGGACCAGAAAATTACGCCTTTGGCGCATTGCCCCACAGGCCGTAACTTCCCCGATGTGCCATGATGAAAACATTGGGTGTTACAAGAGTCGTCATGGTCTTCATCCCTATATACCATGACGACTATAGCGATGTATGAACAATCATCATGGTTAGAAAAGCTAAACCATGATGACTAGTAACTTCCAAAATGTAAGTTTTTCTGTGTCCAAATTTGGTTTTAGTCGTCAATGATTTGAAAATATAACATGATGACCGTTTAATTTCCATGAAGTAGATAGTCATCATTGTTTTACATTATAAAGCATGACGAAAAAATGACGACTTTGTCCAGGAAAATATACAGTCGTCATTGTTTTGCATTCTCGAGATGACGACTTATAATAGTTATTAGTCGGCATGATTGTAACAGATAAACCATGATGATATTTGAAGTCACTATTAAAAGTTATCATTTTCCTGTCGACTATGTTTGGCTAGCATGTTTTGTTTCAGTCGAGCATGACGATTTTTCATGACCTGAGTCGCGAGTCTTTGAATTCCTTTTGTAATTTGAAGAACTAAACCAACAAAACCCTTCTCAATTCCATTTTGAAAAGTGTGTCACTAGAATAATTAATTATCGTTACAAAATTATCAAAAACCAATTTTTTTTCTAACAAGATTCATAAGTTAAATCCAACAAAAACAATAATCAAAATTTTTTACTTAACAAATTCAATCTAACATTATTAACTTAACTAATTCAATACATTAGTTCTAATTAATCCGGGGGCAGATTAGGCATTACCAAAAATATATGGTTAAGGTGCTTTGGATTTTACTTTCAAATGACTCTATTTTGTCTTATTCATTAAACCCCAATTAGCCTGGGTATCCATTCCGGCGAGTTATAAATTAATAACTTTCCAAAATATATAAAATGAGTTCTACATTGCTAATTTGGTAAAGAATGACTCAACTTTGACCTGGTTTATCTTAAAATTGATTACATTGAATTTCTATTTTTGTCTTTTCTTAACATTGGAAGAGTTTTTGTATTGTTGTTTCATTACGCAATAAAAAAAGAACCATCCAATATCTTCGCAGATATTAAAACTTATTCACGCGAAGGTGGCTCTATATAGTTTCATCTTCAATGTAATATGCTTCTCTTTTAAATCCTTAAACTAAAGTTGAAAAATAGGATTTATACACGGTTTGGTTTAGAGAAGGTATAGCCCTTAGTAAAATTTAGTATTCTATTTAGCCATACCCAGGTGGTTAGGTGGAAAATTAGGTTTTTGACCTTTTCCTTTTAGGCCTTATCGTGTGAGGAGGTGAAAATGTATAAGAAAAATATTAGCCAAGGGAAACATGAAGAAAAGTAGGCGGCAGTAACATATCAAACTATTAATTATGTTTGGGGAAAAGATTTGATAAGTAGGGATCGATTGGTAAGGATTTGATTTAGCTTTGATCATTTTTCTTTGTGATGATTTTTGCTTATACTTACGGTTATATATCCTTATCTGTTTATTGTCGTATAATCCTTTAGGGCTTGTTCATTGAAGGAAGGTCTACCTAACGGATCAATCAAGTTGCTTGCGGATAGTTGAGGCAAGTTTTATTCGATTTCTTAGTTGCGGATAGATGTAGAAGTGACAAATAAATATATCGTAAACTCTATTCATACCTGAATTTATCTTCTATCAATTGCTTGTGGTATAATCGATCTGATATCTTTTGTTTGTTATCCGTGTGACTCCATTATTTACAGTTAGGATTATTTTGGTATACAACGTGGACCGGGGTAGTATGACTTAGCTAGATACTTGCTGGTAAATTTTCATGGCTTAGAACATGAGAGTTTTCATTGGTTTAACCTTTTAAATCTAGGAATTAGCTTATGCCGTTGCGACACAATTGAATGGAAGGCCTGATGAGTTATACCTGATTGTATCAGTGGAAAAGTGGTTGAAATGTCATGGAAATAATGGTTGAAATGTTCTGATTCTTTGGTGAATATAACGGAGCCTAGATATCCATGAGGTAAACTCCAAGTTCTTAGATTTAATGGCATCTTCAGTGTGCACTAATGGTTAGTGGAGATTGTTGACTACTTAGTGGTTAGATATGAATCTTACCTGTTAGTGGATATTTTTATGTAATTAGATTAATCTGTTAGCTACGATAATATGAGATTTGTAGTAGAGTTTTTATACGTCTCTTGAGTGTCTGACTGCAAATGAAAAGTGTTGTGCTTAAGGGTTACCTAGTAGATTTTCTTTGGAGTGCCAGAATGTTGGGAACTCAACTTGATCACAGTAGTGACTGGTTGGATGGACTGTGATAGTAAGGGGTACGTAAGTAGTGATTATAGCTTGTGGTCAGACCCTTGATCAGGTGGCTTTGTGTAAGTTACTAGAGACAGTGAGCTAAGCTCGTTTCCTAAAAATGAGATGGGAAATGCGGAAGCGGATGCGTTCCTAATTAGTACAGTAATATGTGTACTAAGTATATCCATATAAACATGTATAATATAGGTGTTAGACGTTGCGGATATGTCTCGGACGTAGTTAATGTGATTGCGGATAGGTTCCGGTGTCGCATTGTGGTATAGGTTTAACTGAAATAAGTTCTTTGTATTAAATGATCATTTGACGGGACTTTAGATTGTTTAGGTAGTGACCGTTCTACTTATTATTAATGTGAATTTTTATTTTGTTGTAACACACTGGTTTGCAACATATTGTGTCTCATTTTTATTTGTCTGTGACTCGGTGATCGAGTGAACTTGCTTGGAGTTTAACTCCCGTTGATTACATTTTTCAGGTGTTGTTAGGGATCGTGAATGAGTTTTATTGATTCCAGTATCGGTGGATATTCAGAAGATATCTAACTGAGGGTGGAAATCTACACTTTTTTTTCCATTATTTAGTTGTGAGGCAGTGGGGATACTTTCTTATGGGTAGACTTCATTACTATTTTCTTTTGTTAGTTCGACGTTATGTAAGGATGGATTATATTGTTGAAGTCAAGAACACCATAATTACTCGACATCGTTATTTTTTTAGAAATAATAAAATTTCCTTCTGCATATACAATTGTAATGGAACTGTGTTCCTAGTTTTCTGTGGTTATGTACCTAAATGCAGGAAATTAACGACATACTTTCTATTTAATCATCGGACGACGTTATGTGGAAAGTAGGGTTGTTACAGTTGGTATCAGAGCTTAGGTTAGAGTAACTCTAGGACTTGGGGGGAGTGAGCCTAGGACGTTTCGTTATGTATATCCATGGCTTGGATGTAGCGGCCCCAAAGCTAGCAGCTGACTAATCCAAGAGGTTAACTAAATAAAGAGGCACTAAGGATCTAAATCAATTACTTAAGCAATTAATTAAGAAATCTTCTACAAGATTTAACCCAGAAACTAGCACCGCTCTGAAATATATATATACGAGAACTCCTCTCAAATGATACATATAATAGTCATTTGGTTTACAAATAGAATATACAACATAATAAATATAGCCGAAGTTAACCAACTAACGGACTCAACTCCTCGAAGCTTCCGCTACACAACTCTGATCTATCTGTGAAACTGAAAGTGGGAATGGGTGAGCACATCATCTCTAAAAGGGGTGTCCAGTAGAAATAACATTTAACTTTCAAGTAATTACTTAAATGATTTGAAAAACAATACATGCTTTTCCTAAACATTAAAAGACTAACCAATTCACATAAATAAACAATCATGTATATGGAACTAACTCCTTCTTCAAACAATGTATAATATTCATGCTAACTACACTCATTAGTAATATTGCGGTGTATCGCCCTAGTCATAGTGCATAAAAGCTGAAAGTAAGTAGGTGTAAATGAAGGAGCAGTATCCTATATACCATAGATGGAAAATCTTATTTTCCAAGCATTCAAATGGAAATTATTATTTCCCAAACAATTCATAGAGACAACAAAGCATTACAGCTCCTTTCCAAACCATGGAAAGATTAAAGGAATCAACATTACTTTCGGAATTTTAAATAAAACAATGCATGGAATACACGATCAGACAATGCATGAATTTGTTAAACATAAACTTTTGTAAAAGAAAACAACAATAATCACAAAAGAGTTAAATGTAAATTCCCACCTCTTTTGATGAAAAGCCACGTCTACCTCGAGATCCACGATCCACTGGTTCATCGTTTGAATCGATCGTTGTTAATATAATGTAACTGTTAATCACACAAGAACTCTAAGAATCTAGCCAAAATGGCTCACACAAGAATCATACAAGACTATCTAATGGTTTTAAGCCCATTCATGGTTCTTACATTTCTTTCAATCTCTACTTTTAACATATCAAAGGTTTACTAATTCAATTAGATTGGTTCTATAGTCCATTAGCTAAGTCTTATGATATCTACAACTTTGTAGAAGGAACCAAAGACTAATTCAGACCACAAGTGGTCAAATTCAAGTTCATAAGGAAAACTGGCTATAAGCCCAAATTGACTAAACAAGCCCATTAACTAAGGTCCATTCCATCTGAGTCAACTAACGATCACAGGTCAACTAACAGTCAACGTCTAAGTCCAGGTCAAAGTCAACGGTCTACTGGTCTGATCACTGAGTCAAACTGATTCAACTCAGGTTAACAGGGTCAACTCGAATCAGTCAGATTAACTGAGTCAGCTAAAGTTAAATCAGTCAGTCATCTGACTGGGATGACTAACATGCAACAATTCTATTTTAGTTTCACTTAAGCTATAGTTCTTTAAGTTCTCATCTTTTATTTTAGCAATTCAACATCAATACATTTATTTCTAAACAAACTTTGAATTCCAATTACAAATGCAAACTAAGTTTACCTGCAAATGCTGCTTTAAGCTTTTTACAGCAAACACTAACAGCAACTAACACTAATTCATCCTTTCTGCAAAACCTTAAACTCGCCTAACTCTCAACATCAAAACTCAATGACTTCAGGCCTACAATTACTCTTATAATCTGTTCCCGTAGTCCTTACTTGAGCCACAGTACTAACATCATCAATATTTACCTCCATTATTCAATGAACCAAACTCAACTGCACTTTACACACTAAACTCAATTCCAATCATTTCAGCAACAACAATACCACCACAAACAACATTCACCAATACTCAAATATAATAACTTCATATCAGATACACGAGAACATCACCACAACAGCATCAGTACCAGCTGTGACTTAATACCAATTCCATTAGCACTATCTAACAACACTGCCAGAACTGAACTTTGCAGCTCATCTACAACACTCAACATCAAACACACCCACAACCGATTGAATCACAGTTTCATTACTATCTCCAACCTCAGTTCTGTAACTCCAGTTAGCTCTGAACTTGTGAATACTAACACCAACATATCCAATTATCATCTCTGGAATCTCATACTTCACCAAATACCGTCACATACAACTTATCCATTTTATACTCATCCCTGTGATTTCCATAACTCAACCACAACAGCTCAGTTGATTCTCAACTCAGATAACACACTCTTCATATCTATTTCAATACTTCAACTCCATACAATGCAGCTCCATTCCTAATTAGATCTCCATTAACAAAATCATCAGAATATTCTAAACTCTCAAATCTTTCATCTTGACCTGAGCCACTAACAACTTCACCTGCAGGAGTATCTCATAACTCAACATTATCTTCATTATTTGTAACTCAAGACAATTCAGCTACAACCAAACTTCATTTAACACCCATCTCATACCTTAATTCAATTATCAACTATATAAACTCAAACAAACATTTCCACTTTATACATGATAAAAAAACATCACTAAATACCCAAATAATTACTCAATTTCACAAAATTATATCTTTAATTCAAAAGAACCTTAATTACCTTTTTCTGTTCTTCCTGAATTTGATTCAACACCTGAACCAACACCACCTCCATAAACTGATCTTAGTTCAATGGTTCTTCTCTCGATATTAGACTCACGACCATCCTCTCCTTCATCGAATCTCAAAGAAACCATAATTCCCATCACCTTCACTATTCTCAGAAACCCTAAGTAATTCTCAAATCTATACTTCTCTAATTCGAACCTTAATCAACAATTAAATTCTTCAATTAAAAAAACTCATCTTTTAATTCCGTCTAACTCTTGTTAATCCTTACTCGAATCGAATTCCAAATCACTTTACAGAAACCCTAATTCTAATTCTCTGAAATACCTTTTCCTCAGGTTCTGATTCGGCCTCTAGAATCTACAACATCGAACTAACACCACTATCATCAACTCCACCTCAAACTTCCTATTGATTTTACTGGTTTGATTCGCTTTCTCTCTCTTTTGGGGTAAAAACTATTTCTGCTGGTTTTGGTAAATTTGGGTGTGTTGATGAGAAACGAATTTAGACCTAAAAAAATGCACTGCACGAGAGTACTTTAGATTCGAGAGATCAATCTGTACAATCCTGGTCTAAACCAAGAAATGGCCGTTCCATTCTTGCTTTGGTCACAAAGTGAAGGAGAAGGGTTGGTCTTAGGGAGGGAAGCAAAGAAGGTGTTGAGACCAGAATGGTTAATTCTGAAGGTGTGGCTATTTATGACTTGTTTCGGAATTTGAAACTGGCTTGCAGAATGTAAGCTATCAGTTCTTTTGTGTTTTTCTGGATACTGTGTTGTTGTTAACCAAAACTGTTGTCTGGTCGAAATAGGTAGAAACCTATTTATACAAGTCATAATTGAACGCACCCTGATCTCGTAGGAAGTGGGGGTAGATGAGTGATGGAGAAGTGGGGTAATGTGTAAATGCTAGAAACCACGTCCTCACTATGAAGGAAACGGGTTAGTTTACACCCACTACTTCTTGCCGCCACTAACTGCCCACTTTCCTGACAATTTCTCATAATGGGCGTGTTTCACGCCGCACACTGTAAACCGCCAGACCAATACCCTGATGAGTATCCCCCAGTTTGTGACATGTTTGATGTCTCGAGTATTTTCGTGGAAAATATGTAGCAGATTGTTGAGTGGGTCTCGTATGCAAGACCTAGTTATTCTGATTAATTGTACGCCAGCTAGGTGGCGGATAGCCATGTGTGGCAAGTAAGTCAGGAGACTTGCCGCAGGTGAATGGCTTGTGATGCTATTAGGTTAGTCTTGGTTGGTCACTTAAGACTTACCATAGGCCGATCAATTCCGTGACGAATTTGGATGGCTGAGATTGTAATTCATGAGAGAAGGTGGCCGTTGATTATGGCCACATTCCGTTGGCACCTGGTGATGGCATAGTGGCGCCAATGGCATGGTGGCACGATTGGAACATGCCAGTGGCATAGTGACGCGAATGGCGCCTGGCGTAGCCGCGGTCGATATATCTTGGCATATTTGTGTTGAATCCAAATATTGCTTGGCAATATTGGCTCTAGTTTCCACATCAAACTTAATGCCCTAGGTAGAATTATTTGGCATGGTTGGAGTAACAACCTTACTTAAATTAGGGTTTGGGATGCCAAAATCCTAATTAGCGCGTGTGGCATGTGGCTTTGGCATGGTGACATTCTTTGTGCAGATGGTGCCATGGCCGCGTCAAAGGAATTATGGCAAGGCCATAATGTGGGAACAACCACAGGCGCAAGGATAGCCATGGGTGGCCATAGCATGGCGCCATTTTTAGGGTTTCCTGGGTCCCTCATGGCTCGTGACATGTTGTGGGGCCAAAGTGATGTAATTTGGGCCACGACTGGAAATTAGGGTTTCGACTAGTGCCGCTAAAGCAAAAGTCGTGCTTATGATTAGAATACCCTTATTGAAGTCCGTTATGGCGTTGGTCACAAACATAAAGTGGGTTAGCATGTAGCTGCGCCATTTGTGGCACGTTGGCATGTTGTTGCGGCGGGGTGGCGTGTTGGCATGCCGATTAGCATGTTGGCGCGGCATGGCATGCAGATTAGCATGTTGGCATGGCATGGCACGTTTGGCATGCCGATTAGCAATTGGCATGGTGGACGTTTGGCATGGTTTGGCCTTTTTATGCTCGTGGCGGGTTTAGAGCAACTTAATTGGTCAATAGAAAATGGGACGGCACAACATAGGGTGTGGCCACATCTCTAGTGCGCGTGGCGCATTTAAAGCGACCTGATTGGCCGATAGGAAAGAGGGCCGGAAAGTATGGGCTTGGCCACATCTCATGTGCATGTGGCGCATTTAAAGCAACCTGATTAGTCTATGGGAAAGAGGAGGGCCGGCAAGCAGCATGGGGGCGTGGCCATCTGCAGGTGGCGCCGGCTGGCCTATGGCACGACCACACCTCCCTTTGTTGTTGCTCCTATTTTCCGCGGCTCCTCTTTTATTCCTTGTTTTCTGATTTTTGGTAGGACTTTTGCACCTACTAATCCATGGAGGATCAATTGCCTAGTTTGCCTAGGTTTAGTATCGACAAGCAGGGTCTGATATACTGTGTAGGGCACAAAAAACCTAATTTTTGCAAATTAATTAGGTTGATATTGAATCTTGTGAATTATCACAAAATTGATTGGATTCTGCGTGTTGACACAGAGTTATTTATTGCCAGAGAGCAGCATGCTTTCTGACTGAGTACTTTTATGCAAACCTCAACCTTGATACTTCAGGAAATTTTTGCTACTCAGCTGCGAGTGAACACTAATTGTCATGTCATATCAATATTAAGGGTTCAGCTGTGAAACACAGCACATAAAGTATTCAGTAAGTCCTATATTAATGAAAAATATAGGCAGGGTGTCGAAATTTACAGAATATCTGGGATTGTTGCTACATGCACCATTCTGGATAAATTTACGTAAACATATTGAATTTCTCAATAAATGCGCAAGTGAAGAGGTTGGGTATTCATCACTTTCTAATGGCTCCGTCTCTTTTTAGAATGACGACACATTAAATGCAGGGTTTTACAATTTTTGCCCTGAACTAAAAACCACCATAACACTCTCAAATCGCCAGAGAAGCAAAGAAGAAGGAGAAAGAAGAAAATGAAAGAATAATGAGAAGGAAGACGAATAAGAAAGAATAGCAAGAGTTTATCTTCTCGGTCGGTTGGGGATAAGGCCATTCCAAAAATACTATGGCACCTAACGCTCTAGATAAGGGTTGTCATAAAGTCCATCAACGAAATGACTATTTTACCCTCCGTAAAAAAATTGATAAATCTTCTTCACCCAGTGTCCGAATGACGCGTGAAAAAAGTCTATTCCGCATAAATTTTTGAGACCTATTCAACGGTACTAGTTTCGTATCTAGATCGTTGTTAGATTAATTTCTATTAATTAACGTTTGTGTTAAACTAATCGAGTTATTATCGGCTAAAACGTCTCTTGATCATCACTGGATCGACTCTTGGACGGTCTAATAGCGTTGACGAGCTTGAGGGACTTTACATTGGATATGCTTTATAAATGTTATTAGTATATTTGTATTCTTTTCTAAGATTATCATTGACTTATATAGGAATGTCAAGGCGTGGTACTAGGAGACGTACTGGTACTAGGAGAGGTGGTACCGGAAATGGTGGTCCTATTGATGGAGATGAACCACAATTAGGAAATCAAACTGTGAATGTGAATATGGCGCAACTGACCCGGTCAATAGCCCGAGCAGTCGCTACTGCTATGAATCAAAATATTGGACAAGTCAACAATCATCAGAACCAAGAACCGCCTGCTGAAACTGAGGAAGATAAGTATAGAAAGGTTCAGTTTTAGTTCAAGAAGTTGAACCCGAAAGAGTTTTCTGGAAAGTCCGATAACCCAATTATAGCCCATGAATGAAAGGATGAGATGGTCAAGACTTTTAGGGCCATATGACTTTCAGAAGTCTTTAAGCAAAGATTAGCTACCTTTCATCTCACTGGAGATGCTCATACTTGGTGGACTTCAGCTTCACGTGGCTTGGATCATGCCACCATGACATGGACAGACTTCATTCATATGTTTGATGACAAATATTTCCCTCAGAGTATTCGAAATGCTAAGGAGAGAGAGTTTCTTTCATTTAAGCAGGGTACTTTATCTGTTACAGAGTACGAGATTGAATACTCAAGATTATCGATGTTTGTACCTCACCTGGTAGATACTGAAGAGAAAAATAGACGTAGGTTTGTTTATGGTCTTTATGCTGTGTATCAGAGGCATATTATTGCAAATCATATGATTGACACATATGTTAGGGCTGCTGAGTGTGCCTGAGAACTTGAGCAAGACCATTTGTCTCATAAGAGGGATGATAAATACCTGAAGAAGGAGAGTAAGGTTGCACTAATGGAAAATCAAAAAAAAAAAATGTCTGCCAAAAAGCCTTACAATCACTAAATACGACTGTGGCTGGGAGCAGTAAATCAGTAGTCTTATTCTCAAAACGACTACTCCTGGGAGCCTATGAATACTTTCAGAAACGACTTCCTTGAACAGTCTATCAATATTCTCCGAATCCTTGCCTTGCTATTTGAGTTAGGTTCAAGTCTGACGGGAATAATATTCTGCGACTAGCAATTCGTTTATTTTCAAGCCGACCCACTTATTATCTATAATTTGATTGACTAACCCTTTATATTGGGATGAATGAAGAGTTAAATGTTTTGGCAATTCTTCATGGGAGGATGAATCAAGATAATTTTGGATCAGAGCTTTGGATTTTACTGATAGAAGCAGCCGTTTATATTGAACATATTATTAAAAAAAATTGAAATTGATTCAGTTGAATCAAAAGCTGATTCAACTGAATCTACAAATAAAAACCGACTCACGATTAAATTAATAATTAAATTGATCAAAAACTTAAATTCAAAATTGAATTTGTTTTAAAAAGTGCTAACGGTTACAATTTTAACTATCTAAAATACACTTTAGGTTCCAAATCTCACAACTTCAAATGCTAAAATTTATGTTCCTACTACTAGCTTAACAACCAGAAAGCTTCAACACTAAGTTGAAGGGGAAACTTCACCATCTATGCCTTGTTCATTGACAAACTAGCTCAAATCAGGTCCATTACCCAGTAAGCTCGAGCTTGTATTTGTACGAAATATGTTATTCAACATTCATGTTGCCATCCCACGCGAGCATGTTAGCCTGTAATCCAAAACAAGAACATAGCCACAAAACACATAAATAGTATAGATAACCTATTGGCAATACACAAATGACAACTCCAAAGTAAACTAAAACATATTCAGATGAACAAGCCAGAAGAATGATACCTTATGAAGAGAAACTAAACTAATCAAAATAAGGAAACTGACAACAATCATGAAATTCACTAATGAAATTTCCTAATCCAGACCTATGTAGTCAATTTCGGCCATCTCGGCCGAAATTCCGCCGATTTTTCCCTTTTCGGCTAATAGCAAAGCGAAACAAGCAATTTCGGCGAAACGGAAAGTGACCGAAATTCCACCGAAATTGCACCGAAATTCCCCCGAAATTCTCGAAGTAAGTCTATGTATCCAACTAACTCGGAGTATGATGGATATGATACTGATGAATTGATGTTGGACACCCAAAACGGGCTACTCGGTGGTGTCGGGAATGATGGAATTACTCCAGATGATGATATCTATGATGATTTAAATTATCTTGATTAGAATTGTAATATCCTTGTTGTACACTTGTACTTCTCTCTTTTGTTCAAAAAAGACTTCCAGTTCCAGGACAATCAGTACTCTTTTATTGTTTTCTCTTTTGTTCAAAAAAAATTTCGAGGAAAAATTAGTAAAGTGTTCGCACTTTTGTGTTTTCTTAATGAATATTTGTTTCTTTTGGATATTATTTCATTATATCTTAACATATCTGGAAATTATATATATAAAAGTTGGAACCGAAATTACACCGAGATTTGAAAACGGAATCTCCCCGAGACAACGTTGTACCAGTGTCTCGCTCGGGACCGAGATGAACCGAAATCCGAGATTAACTACCTTGATCCAGACATGATTATGATCAACTTGAAGGGTCACCAAAAGGGATATTGATACAGTTAATAATGTTGCAATTACTGTATTATACACCCAAGACAAGAAAACAACAAGAAGTTATATAGATTAAAGGGTCATAAATCCACACAGGTTATATGAAAAATTAAGTATACTAATATTATCCCAGGAGCCACGCACTTCAGTTATCGTAACCATGTATTGGCGTACCCTTGACTCAATTTCAAACATCATTCTAAACTTGCATTTCGAGTGAAACTTGGGTGTGCATTGCTTTTTAATTATACATAGCTAAAGAAAATACAAATTCAAATGAACTATCCCTGCTAACAAAATAGTCCTGAGTGTTGTCCTCGATTTCTAAAAGTATATCATTAATCCATAATGATAAGACACAAACAATAGGCAGGAAAAAACATACCTTGGGTTGTAAAAGAGTGTAAACTGATTATTTATTGCAGACGCATGAGCAGATGCAGGGATAATTCCTATATGCATGCTATCACTTGATGTCACTAATGATGCGTGCCGCTAGTAGTCTATTAGCATGTCTTATACCCAAAAGAAGTTGTGATTTGTCATCTCTGCACAGAAAGTATGTTACTTTCAGTGTGATTAACTGAAGTGTGTTTAACATTGATACTTCAATTAAGATGTGAACAGAAAAATAAGAAACTGCACACACTATGGGAGGAAAGATGTTTTCTGCCGTATAAGAGGTACATAAGATGTATTGGACTCTATATTTTGTTTTTTTACATATAAAATTTCTGTAAAAGGAAATACCAGGATAAATATTTGTGTGAATTGTTTACTTTACATTTATTTACAGGTTGGGGAGTCATTTGTGCATAAACCTCATCAGTTTCAGCATCAGCCTGAATTTTTTTTGACCCATACAACAAATCGCATCTTCCTGCAATGATAGTCGGAACCGATTTATAAAAGACAAAGTAACTGAGGCGAGTGCATACGTGTGCAAATGAACAGAAAAAGTATAATAATCAGATCACTATGCTAAGAAGATGGCTATTATTTAGTGTATTACATCTATAAAAATCAGTGGATACAACTCTAAAAGCACACCCTATGCTCATAAATCTTATATAAAAACGAGACCATTTGTTTGGTTCCTCATGTCTGAATAGTTGATACACTATCTATCCTCAGAACATTACCTTAACAAAGATCGAACAATGGCAATATTAGTGCTTGAGCAGCTTCATACTTGCCTGCAATGAGTGTTAGATATCAAACAATGACATTGTGAGTACAAAATGGGAACATCATGGAAGAGTTTTAAAATTGAAACTTCCTTTCCAAGTTCGCATTGTGGCGCGCGGGATGTCAAATTCCTAACAGGATTAAAATAGAAATAGGGCGAACCAAAATCCTGGATCAACAACAAATAACCTTCTCAAATCTCAAATGATAATTACAAATAATACACAATATCATGTATTACTTTTCAACAAGCAAGTAATTAAATGCAGTACAAATAGACATAGACTCCCATCTTGAAGTAGGATATACTTATGGATAGTCGCATACCCACCATTTGATTTCCAAATTCCCGGTCATTTCAGGAGAGTGCCACGAGTACGTACCAACAGTTCAGAAGATAAAGGGATCTAACAACAATGTTGAGTTCAAAAAAAAAACACACACACACACACATAGTGTCGAGTACCATTATCAACTCAGTTGACACTAAACGTCACCATAGCTCTGCTGTAACTATTATCCAACCCAAGCCAAGCCTTATCCAAAAGGATGAGCTACACATGATAAAAGAAACTTATTTATAACAACACTAAACATATTAATAAAAAAGCAAAAATATTTGAGAGTGTGAGACTGAAGCTACAAACCTTAAGGCCATTAATGAACCTTTCCAAATGAAAGCGGACACCGCGAATAAATTCATTGCATTAGCAGGGAATCTTAGTTTCTTTAAAGATATCTACCCAATTTTTGGCTTCACAACTCCAAGACTAAACTAAGGTTTATTTTCTTCTTTCACTTTGGGTAAATTTAACTCCAAAATGTTTCTCAACTCTTCAGTCATAAGCCCTTCATCACAAAGAAAACAGGTTAGCCATAACCATACACCTACAACCAACCTAAGAAGCACCACCACAGAAACAAAAACAACAAAGAAATGGCAGGAAAACCCCTTTCAAGCACAACTTTCATCCTTTCATGAAAATCCAAAATTGAAAACTAGTAAAATTGAGAACCATACGAAAATCGAATGACTACTAACAACCTAAACAATTCAAATCAATAAAAAATACCCAAATCCACCTGTTTAAACCATAAATAAGCAAAAAAAAAAATTAAAAAAAAAAAAAACCCAATTTGAGAAATTGAAATCAGAGGAAGTAATTATGTTTTTATACCTCAAATTTGTTTCTCATGATGTTGTTGAAGTTATTCTTCCAAAATACTTTTCACTACCTGGACGTTTTCAGGATTTTCTAGAAATGAACGATAAAACACAGAATAATTCTTCAATTAGAATCTAAACAAAATTTAAACGGAAAAATTAAGATATACATAACAAAATTAATGAAGAAAAAAACCCACCTCTTAGATTTTGATCTCTAAGACTACTGATTTCTCCTCCTTCGATTTCTACAAGGTCATAGAACATCTGATTTAAAATCACTTGATCCCTCTTTTTCATTACCAGCAGTATTTTTAGATTGCAAATGGAGTTGGTGGATCAAATCTTCTATCGATGTAAATAGGTGCAGAGTTTTCACGGAGAAAAAAAGAATGGTTTCGAGTTAGCTAGTTATGATGTATAAACTCAGGGTTTCAACGATGAATCTGAGTACCAGGAAGACGAGAGAAGACGATGAAAGAGTGAGATTGAGGCGGAGAATAACATTTAAGTTTCAGTTAATAGAAACTGAGATGCAGTGAGAGATGTGAGAAGTGATAATAAAGGCAGACCGGGATAAGGAAACCTTGGGAGTTGGACCGTAGAAACTAGTTCCACCAACAGACTTAACTATACTCGTTCTAGAAGCTTAATTTATTTACTAAACTACCACTCATGTTATAACTTCCGCCGGAAATCAATTCACTTATCCATATTTTATTTTACAAAAACGCCTTCCATAGGAAGCCCAGTCCATTAGGAAAGCTCTGGGAAATTATTTTTATAAATCCTAAACAGACTTAAAAAACCTATTTTCCACTAGTGTTGACCGTGCATCAAAGTCTTCGTCTCATCATGGAAGTAGTAAGAACCAGCAGACCCAGAATGTCACTCAACAAGGTGATCAGCCAGGGAAGAAAAGGAAGGGGTATTGGAATCAAGGGAACCGTGGTCAGAAGAACGGCGGTAATTGAGGGGCAGTAGTGCCAGCTGAGGGCGAGGCTCTTGCTGCCAAACCAATTAACTTATACGGGTTTTGCTATAATTGTCGTGAAAGGGGGCATAAGGCATCAGAATGTACCAAAGAGAAAGTTCAGACAGCAGATAGATGTGAGAAACCAAATACTGGGGTTGCAAACCGGAATGTGCAGCCTCGTGGCCAGGGTCAACTCTTTGCTGTGCAACCTCCTGAGACAGAGAATTCTACTTTTGGAGGTACTTTATTTATTTTAGTAGAGACTGTTAGTATTTTATTTGATACCATAGCTACTCATTCCTTCATTTCTGCTAAGTTAGTTCGCATGGTAAATCTTTCTATGAAAGTGTGTGATTTTCCTTTATGTGTGGCTACCCCTACGAGTAGTATGGTAAAGTTGAGTAACAAGGTTGATGCTTGTCCTATTATGATTGGAGATGTTAAGCATTTAGCAGATCTTTATGTGCTAGAGATGGTTCCTTATGATGTAATATTAGGGATTGACTGGTTATCTTCTAATTTTGTGCAACTGGATTGTGCCGACAAGACAATCACTTTTGCAAAGACAGATCAATATAAGGTAGTGGTGAAGAGTACATCTCGAAGTCTGTTTGTAGAAGCTTTCCTTAGCCATATTGAGGGTGAAGTAGTAGATAATGAGTCTCTACAGATTGCGAGTATACTAGTTGTGTCTGATTTTGCGGATTTATTCCGAGAGGTTCCTAGATTACCTCCAAATAGGCAAGCGGAGTTCTGCATCGAACTTCAACCAGTTATGACACCAATTGCTCGTTCTCCTTACAGAATGGCTCCAGAGGAAATGCAGGAGTTGAAGTCTCAGATTGACCAGCTTTTGAGTCAAGGATTTATTCGACGTAGTTCTTCATCATGGGGTGCTCCTGTTTTATTTGTGAAAAAGAAAGATGGTTCTTTACGATTGTGTGTTGACTACCGTGAACTAAACAAGGTCACGATAAGAAGCAAGTATCCTATACCTAGGATTAATGATTTATTTGACCAGTTGAAAGGGGTTATATGGTTTTCGGAGATCGATTTGCGATCAAGCTATCATCAGCTTATTGTTAGAGAGCAAGATATTTCTAAGACTGTATTCCTGACTCGTTATGGTTCTTAGGAGTTTATGGTGATGCCTTTTGGGATTACGAATGCACCAGCGGTTTTTATGGACTTGGTGAATCGAGTATTTAGAGATTTTCATAATCGGTTTGTTATTGTTTTTATCGATGATATTCTGGTGTACTCTAAGACTCGGGAACAACATGTGGAACACTTACGCTTAGTGTTGCAGACTTTGAGAAAGCATCAGTTCTTTGCAAAGTTCTCGAAATGTGAATTTTGGCAACAATCAGTTAAATTTTTGGGGCATGTGATATCTGAATCCAGATTTTCTGTAGACCCTTCCAAGATTGAGGCAGTGTTGAGTTGGAAACAAACTACAACGGTTTCAGAGATTCGAAGTTTTCTTGGTTTAGCTGGATATTACCGTCGTTTCATTAAGGATTTTTCTCAAATTTCGGGACCACTTACTAAGCTAACTAAGAAGGGAGTACTATTTATTTGGGATTCTAAGTGTGAAGAAGATTTTCAGGAGCTTAAGACTAAGCTTACTTCGGCACCAGTTTTGACCTTACCTGTAGAAGGAAATGAGCTAGTGGTTTACACAGATGCCTCACTTCTGGTTTTAGGATGTGTTTTGACACAGGAAGGTTATTGCTTACACGTCTAGGCAATTGCGTGTCCATGAGAAGAATTATCCAACCCATGACTTGGAATTGGAAGCGGTATTTTTTTCTCTAAAGTAGTGGCGTCATTACTTATATGGTGAGAGATTTGAGCTTTTCACTGATCATAAGAGTCTCAAGTATCTGTTTTCGCAGAAGGATTTGAATATGAGACAACTTCGATGGATGGAGCTCATCAATGATTATACTTTCGGCTTACAATATCACCCTGGTAAGGCGAATGTTTTAGCTGATGCCTTGAGTCGAAAACCAATGGGTTTGTTACCATCCATGATGGTAGAAGAGTGGAAGATGTTGGAGACAGTTGTCGAGTTTGACTTAGACGTCAATAATTCTTCTACATCGCAAGAATTTTTGGGTAATCTTGTGGTGAAACCTGCGCTTATTAGTCGTATCATTCAGGCTCAATCCAAGGAAGAATGGTGTGCGAAACTACTTGGAGCTGGAGACTTAAGTGAAGATTTTAATGTAGGGATGGATGGTGGGCTTCGGCTTCGAGGTCGGTTACGTGTACCTGTGGATGCCCAGTTGAGACGTGATGTGTTAGATGGAGTTCATTGTAGCCGCTACATTATCCATCCTGGAGCTACAAAAATGTATAAGGATTTGCGTAGACACTTTTGGTGGAAAAGTATGAAGCGAGAGATTGCAGAATACGTTTCTAAATGCCGAACTTGTCAGCAAGTTAAGATTAAACATCAAAAGACAGCTGGATAATTACAACCACTCTCAATACCGGAATGGAAATGGGATAATATATCCATGGATTTTATAGTTGGACTACTAAGATCAAAGAGAGGACATGACTCTATTTGGGTAATAGTGGATCGGTTGACTAAGTCGGCACACTTCTTACCAGTGCATACTACCTATAACGTAGATAGATTATGCAAGCTCTATGTAGATAAGATTGTGGTATTGCATGGAGTGCCAGTCTCAATTGTTTCTGATAGGGGTGCTCAATTCACTTCCAAATTTTGAAGGGGATTTCAACAAGCTATGGGTTCAGAGTTGAATCTGAGTACTTCATTTCATCCTCAGACTGATGGCCAGACATAGAGAGTTGATCAAATATTTGAGGATATGCTTCGGGCGTGTGTGCTCGATTTCCAAGGAAATTGGGATGAATACTTACAGTGGGAAGAATTTGCTTACAATAATAGTTATCAGTCGAGCATTGGTATGGCTCCTTTTGAAGCTATTTATGGAAGACCTTATCGTTCACCAGTGTGTTGGGTAGAAGTAGGTGAAAAGAGATTTTTGGGACCCGATTTGGTTCAGTTAACTACGGAGAAGATCCTAGTTGTTAAGGATTGTTTTCGTAAAGCTCAGAGTAGGCAGAAAAGTTATGCAGATAGAAAGCATCGACCATTACCTCTTGAAGTTGGAGATGAATTATTACTCAATCTGTCTCCTATGAAAGGAGTAATGAGGTTTGGAAAGAAAGGGAAATTGGCTCTTAGGTTTATAGGACCTTTCCCTATAACTAAGAAGATTGGAAATGTGGCATATCAGCTGGAATTACCACCGCATTTGGCTGGAGTGCATAATGTATTTCATGTTTCTATGCTACGTGGACACTTAAGAGTCGAAGGGAAAGCTCAACAAGAAGACCTTAGTGAGTTGGTTGTCAAACCGGACGCCACCTACGATGATAAGCATATCCGTATTATAGATCAACAAGTAATATAACTACGATCTCGGGAAATACCATTTGTGAAGATG
Organism: Papaver atlanticum; assembly: GCA_023531105.1. Classification (NCBI taxonomy): domain Eukaryota; kingdom Viridiplantae; phylum Streptophyta; class Magnoliopsida; order Ranunculales; family Papaveraceae; genus Papaver; species Papaver atlanticum. The sequence continues at coordinate 3,983,930 of JAJJMB010001184.1, forward strand.
CAATGGAATCCTCAAAACGAACGAGAAGCTTCTTGGGAACGCGAAGATGTTGTTCGCCGTTCTCATCCGAATCTCTTCAATAACAAGGTAATTTTGATTCCGGGGACGAAACCCTTTTTTAGTGGGGTAGACTGTAATATGCTTCTCTTTTAAATCCTTCAACTAAAGTTGAAAAATAGGATTTATACACGGTTTGGTTTAGAGAAGGTATAGCCCTTAGTAAAATTTAGTATTTTATTTAGCCATACCCAGGTGGTTAGGTGGAAAATTAGGTTTTTGACCTTTTCCTTTTAGGCCTTATCGTGTGAGGAGGTGAAAATGTATAAGAAAAATATTAGTCAAGGGAAACATGAAGAAAAGTAGGCGGCAGTAACATATCAAACTAGTAATTAGGTTTGGGGAAAAGATTTGATAAGTAGGGATCGATTGGTAAGGATTTGATTTAGATTTGATCATTTTTCTTTGTAATGATTTTGGCTTATACTTACGGTTATATATCCTTATCTGTTTATTGCTGTATAATCCTTTAGGGCTTGTTCATTGAAGGAAGTTCTACCTAACGGATCAATCAAGTTGCTTGTGGATAGTTGAGGAAAGTTTTATTCGATTTCTTAGTTGCGGATAGATGTAAAAGTGACAAATAAATATCTCGTAAACTCTATTCATGCCTGAATTTATCTTCTATCAATTGCTTGTGGTATAATCGATCTGCTATTTTTTTTTGTTATCCGTGTGACTCCATTATTTACAGTTAGGATTATTTTGGTATACAACGTGGACCAGGGTAGTATGACTTAGCTAGATACTTGCTGGTAAATTTTCATGGCTTAGAACGTGATAGTTTTCATTGGTTTAACCTTTTAAATCTAGGAATTAGCTTACGCCGTTGCGACACAGTTGAATGGAAGGCCTGATGGGTTATACGTGATTGTATCAGTGGAAAAGTGGTTGAAATGTCATGGAAATAATGGTTGAAATGTTCTGATTCTTTGGTGAATATAATTAGTTAAGTACAGAGCCTAGATATCCATGATGTAAACTCCAAGTTCTTAGATTTAATGGCATCTTCAGTGTGCACTAATGGTTAGTGGAGATTGTTGACTTTTAGACTACTTAGTGGTTAGATATGAATCTTACCTATTAGTGGATATTTTTATGTAACTAGGTATCACCGGGGCGTTACGGCTCCGGCTCAACCTCTGATTAGTAACATGCGTAACGCAGTCATTGATATTCAACTTGGTTTTTAACTTGGTATACATGTTCCGTGAAGATAATTTAAAACACCATGAATATACTTATCCAGGTATCTCATTGATATAGTCCGACTTATGTTATCTAGGTATCATCATTAATGATTTCTAGATTGTGTACCTTGGTGTGTTTTTCTATTCGTTGCTTTTAGGATAATTAAATGGTAACCATTAATTACACGTAAAAATCTCCTTTCAAAGTTAATGGCAGTAAAAGTATAATGCAACTTACGTGGATAATGATGGGCCTTTGTATCTAACAAATTAGAATATGCAAGCGTGGTTTTAAACAAACAAATGAAAGATTCTAGTATTTGCTTATTCTGAAAGAAAAAATCTAAGAATCTGAAAGCAATAAGTTTAAATTATAAAAATCAATCCACAAAATCTATTCGAAGAGAAAAGAAATCTAATTTGAGTTGTTTCCCCAAATCCATGGTCAGAAACCTCTAATAAGTATAACCTTGCATTTCCTTAGCAGTCTGTAAATCAAAAGGATGTTGAGTTCCTAACCAATAACTATGTCACATTTATATTCATGAAAAGTACGATTACTTGTTAAGATATAATTCTCGACACTTAGTATATCCTGTTCTTGATAATTGGTATTCTTGACATCTCTTGACTCTTCAAGTATCACAAAGATTAATCTGAACTTATCCATTTAAAAATAATAATAATCATAAATCCATTGCTTTACTGCTTAACACCTCATAAGTATAAATGAATGTATAGCACTTATCAATATGCGACAATAAAAGGAACAACATCCACAATGATGTGGTAACTAAGCATTGAAAACAAATTGGGTTTAAGGAACATAATTTAGTGATAAATTCGATATTCACCTTCATCTGAAAATATACGACGAACCTGTACCTTCAATTAGTTTTTAATATATTTTTATTTTCTCATACAGGAGATTTGGTTCCTATAACATAAATTTTATTCGTGTTTGAAAAAGAATTGGGTCATATTTTTCATCTAAAGATTAGCACAAACAAATTTTTGAATATGTTCCAAAGTTCAGATTTTTCAAAATTATTCAAGAATAATAAAGGAAAAAATCATAGAGCGTAATAAATATTTTTGAAATTCAATCTTGTACACATATGAAAAACAACTACTTACCTAAGGAATTCCTTCATTGATTTATTTCATAAAATATTCTCTTTTCAACTTGAAAACAGGGTTCTTCAATCAGGACAATCTGATGCATCTTGATATCGTAGAAGTCTTAAAATTTTGGCCAATTCGAGTTACAAATCAGCATCGCAAATATATATGGGTGATGATTAAAATGTGTAATGGTCATCAAACCTTGATAGAGCTCGAATAATTCCTAAAATAGAAAAGTGCTCGTTTAGGCGTCCATAAAAATGAAAACCATAAAAAATAAAATATTTAATTTAATTATGTTTTGGTAAATTGTCTTGCATACGAATCTTGATGCTTCGTTTCAGGTTGCCAACCGTATTACTATATAGCAAAAAAAAGAAAAGAAAAAAAGGCACAATGTAAAGGCCGGTACCCATGAAGGGACTTAAAAGTTCAAGTTAATTTTGTATAGTCAATTGGCAGTTAAATATTGGTTGATATTTTCTTCTTTCTAATTCATAAGGATTGATTTCAATGTCGTCTTGGTGTATCGCCATTTCTCCATGCTAAATCAACAATAAATAATGCTTATGTTTACTTCTATATTTTTTTTCCAAAAATAGTGTAGCCCACATGTAGTCTATTCGGTTTAAAAGATAAGATTATATATTAGAAGTACGCTAATTAAATCAGCCCTAATCAAAGATAGGAAACCTTCAAAAGTAATCACAATAGAGGCATATTTACACACGCACATTTTCAGTTGAAATAACTTAACTATAACATGGACAAAAACTAAGTTGGAAGTTCAGGTTTTGAGATCAACCAAAGGGTAATCCGAGCAAGGAAAACTTGGAAAATCAAATAGAGCAAAACGAAGAACAAAGAGAAATAAATGACGACAATATTATGTTTAACAAAAAAACAAAAAACAAATGAGTGGAGTAAACAAGTGATATTGACTTGTTGTGAGTTGGTATCACTAAGGGAAAGGAAATTTGTGCTAAAACGTTTATGCTAACAAAAAGAGTGAAAGCATAGACTAAGGGGGAGTCACATATCATATGATACGTAGTTATGGGGAACTACATGAAATTAACAAAGTCGTGCGGATTGAAAATCTACTTATCTTACCTTTAGGAGGAGTATTAGCTTTGTTATTATAATGTCAGCAGCGACATTTAAGGATTGAATTTAATGCATGTTTTGTGCTGTTGAACTTGGAATCAAGCGTATGGGTATAATGAATTTTTGTAACTAGCGTGACTATGCACAGTACTCACATGGAGGTAGAACCGAACTTGTTTTGGTAGAACCGTGAAACCCATGATTGGTGATTTGATAGGATAATCAATCACATAGTTCTTTGAAGTCAGATGAATCAATTCTAAACTTATTTGGAAGTGTGGAAAATCGGTTCCAAGATTGTAAGTATGAAAAAGGACTTGCAAAGTAAAGATGCCGACATACCTTAAACATGTGCAGTAATTATTATCATTAATTGTTCAAAGATATTCCTTAATAGCTAAAGGAGAATCATAGGATCGAAATAAATTGAGAATCTTTTATATTAAGGTTTCTTAGTTTTATATGCTATTTAATTTCCAGCAATTAAATGCATATCTTTAGAAAATAATAATTAGTAATGTGCATTTACGGATTATAGATTTTTCTATTGGGATTTTGCTCAATATTTGGACAGTGCATTTCCAGGAGTTATGAAAACCGATTTTGTGTTTATTGCATATCTTTGAGAATATTCAGTTTTGGAAATTCCTTGGTGTCCAAACTTCCTTGTCTATAAATATTGAAGTTTGCATTTCTAGCAAACTAATCCTCAGAGCAAGCAAAACTACCTCAGTTGTGTTGTTACTGGTGAAGCCGCCTATCGGAGAGGAAAGTATCCTAATTAGGAGAAATCTCTTACGGCCGCTTGGTTTAAAGACTTCTTTGGGATTGATAAGCTCTATTAGTACCGTTGGTGGGAAACAAGATAATTGCAGTTTATTTAAGTTTTCAATTGATTTGATTGACTAACGGTTGTTGAACTTTGATTGCACCTAGTTTGTTTATGCTTGAGAATCTTCTCTTCTGATATAAGATTCACTAAAACTAGATCGAAGTTTCGATGGGGATCTTTAGACTGTTTGTAGATCTAAATACGTCTTTTGATAATCCAACGTTAACAGACTCCATTCTATGTGTGATTGATCACAAGAGATTCAAGTTGATTGTGTGCAGGTGCTGATTGAAGATCAAAGAAGATTTGAAGAAAAGAAGACTTTTTGGGTTCATAATCTTTGGTGTGCACAATACTTGTTTCGGCTGGAAAGGGATCCAACTATAATCGGTTTATCTTTGTGGTAGATTGGATTGATTAGTTGAGTAGATCGGCATCAATACACTTCTTTGTGATTAATAGTATTGATTGCATAGTCTAACAATTACTTCGGTAGTTGTTGAGAGATTGATCTAAGGACCCGACAAATGAGTTTATTGGTTAAACGGAAGAGCCTTTGTCAAACTCATATCACGTTGTTTGAAAAGAGTTGTTACCGAACATATTTGTTGTTCCTTTACTATTTGGAATACGAACTTTAGGAATTGTTCCAAGTACGTGACTTACTACAAGTTGGAGGCGCAGGGATACTGAGGAAACTAGGTGAACTATAGGTTTAGTTGCTTGGTCTCAACTATACGAAGTTGGTTTGATTTTGTATAGCGGCTTAATTCTGAGAGTATTCAATTGTGGACTAGGTCCCGGAGTTTTTCTGCATTTGCGGTTTCCTCGTTAACAAAATCTTGCCGTGTCTTTTACTTTTCTCTTTCCGTAATTATAATTGTTTTATTATAATTAGAAGTAAAAATACACAAACGTTAATTCCTATTTTACTTGATAGACAATCCCTAAAGTTTGGTTAAGTCCGAACCTATTATCAAGTAAACATACTTCGTTGTTGTATTATCTCGATCTCGTATCCATAGACGATCACACGAAGTGTGAGACGATTAGTTGTATTGTCTCGACTCAGTCCATAGACAATCACTTTCGGAAAAGGACTTATAGGTGGAAAAGTTTTAGATTGAGGTATATTTGAGTACCCTCGTCTTTTCAGGTGGTATACAAATTGCATGGCATCGTCCCAATGAACATATAATGCCAAGCAATAAAGTAGCAGTATCAGTTTCTATATATAAAACTTCCTCTCATATTTATTGAAAGGACCAAAAATAAAGCAAAGCAAAGAACACATCTATAATCCTTTTCCATGAAATACCTGTCAACATATCCTTTCCCACACCACTGACTCACAGTTGAAAATCCCAAGCAATGAAATTTGTTAAAATCCTATAATCTTTGGACAACTATTATCCTCCTAGGCCTGTTTGTTTCATGAAAAACCTACTATGGATGACTTGTCATATGCAAAAAGACGGTAACTGTACAATTAGCAATGTTTTACTGGCTGATTAATGTTGCCAAACTGTTATCCAAAGAGATTTATGCTTACCAAAGTGCATATTATTTTGAGGCTAAAGAAATAGATATTATGTTGATCATCAAAATAGATATTATTTGGAGGATAAAGAAATTACCGAGCTATGAAAACTCTAGTATCTCCAGTCCCAGACCTGTAATTGTCGATTCACCAAATTAATATTTCAGGTTAATTAGAGACCTTCAAGGTAAAATTCTAGGGTTTCTGTGAATCTATATGTTTGTCTTCTTCTTCTATCCTTCTCAATCGTTTTTCTGATTCAACAACAACATATAATTATGAATCATTGTTATAAGAACATATATTGTAATACCCCGATATTCGGCAGTGATTGGCCGAATGGAATATAAGTAATGGTTTGTCCTTTCCTAACACCGAGGCCTTTTCAGCACAATTGGCTTCAGAGTTGGCAGAAAAACTCTGCAGTTAAGCGTGCTCGGGTGGGAGCAATCCAGGGATGGGTGACCTCCCGGGAAGTTGCTGCTGGATAACCGCAGCGATGCCCGTTGAAAACCCCACACTGCCGGATATCCGCAGTGGCTAGGTGGGGACAGTATCGGTGGAGGGACGGGTCATTACAAATGGTATAAGAGCCGACGACGGGTCACCTGCCGAGGGTGGGAAGGTACGCTGGACGGGGTTGGTCCAGGTGCTTCTCATGAGGGGAAGGGAACGTCGGAAATCTGGGCTTGCGAGTATATTATGGAGTCGAGGACGGCTCAAATTTAAGGTGGTGGTATTGTAATACCCCGATATTCGGCAGTGATTGGCCGAATGGAATATAAGTAATGGTTTGTCCTTTCCTAACACCGAGGCCTTTTCAGCACAATTGGCTTCAGAGTTGGCAGAAAAACTCTGCAGTTAAGCGTGCTCGGGCGGGAGCAATCCAGGGATGGGTGACCTCCCGGGAAGTTGCTGCTGGATAACCGCAGCGATTCCCGTTTAAAACCCCACACTGCCGGATATCCACAGTGGCTAAGTAGGGACAGTTTCGGTGGAGGGACGGGTCATTACATATATCACACAGAAAGAAGAAGCGCAAAAAGGAACAGAAAGAAGTAAAAAAACCTTGGGTTTCTGCGTTATAGAGACGACATCTATAATTTTGGTGATGGGAAGACTTACCCAGTGAAAGAGTTTTTGGATCTGAACTTGTCGACAACAAAACCTTCATTCTTCTTTCAGATCTTGTGCATTAACCTGTTAGCAAATGATAAAAAGAAGGAAATGGACAAACTCGTGTCCTCATATGGATGTATGGAAGCTTTCACACACGCTGCTAAATCGTAGAAGGGTCATACAGAATTGTTAAAAGAGCAATGTATATAAAATATGCGCCATAACACTTGCAAACCAAATTATCAAAAAAACTACAAATAACCTCAAGTAATCTTTGAGCAACCACCTCGTGAATCAAACATACTTACAACTGTAGTGATGGTATATGCATATCTAAACAGCTAATAAAACGTAATATTTATATGCTAGTGACCATTGAAAACTAAATATTTTAACGTTGCCATTAAATTGCTAGAAATAAATTGTAACCATTAGAGCATGGATGCTTAACATAAAAGGGAAAACATAAACCCAAAAAGATAAACATGGAATGTGCATTAAAGATTAAAACTACCCAATTATAAATGAGGGAACAACAATCACAATGAAAAATAACTCCGCAGTCAAGCAAAATATAGATTTTGTCCTTTTTTCTTGGTTTGCTTCTCTAGGAACGAACTTAGAAAAAATCACTAAGTAGTGGTATACATGCATTAAGACATCAAGAAAATCACTACATACATACACGTAAATAATCAAAACTCAAAAGACAGATACAATCTGCAATCAAATACCTCAATCAGAATCCTTGTACCCAAGACAGACCTCTGTGGTCAATTCATGCGATGAATAAGATAAGAGGGTGAAGGAAAAATCAAACAAAAAAAAAAATACATATTCTCAAGTGCACTCACTTTTTAGTTTATCTTCTTCCAAGTACTCCCCAGCTGCCTCTCTCCCCACTATGAGACTGTGGGTCTGATAGAGTTTCATTGTTCTATCTCTTAGCACCTGCATTTCTGCAAGCAATGCAGAGGGTAGAGCAGATAGTACCGCTTCGGAAGAAGTCAAGAGAACCTGGAAAAGATATTATGAGATTTCATTGACAAAACAATATAGGAAAAACAAAGCATATTAACGGGACAAATTACCCTTGATTGTAATATGCAATCAAAAGAACAGCTTCGGTCGATGCTTCTGCCAAGCTCTGCCTTTTTGTCTTCCCTCTGAGTGACACTTGTTAATTTGTAATCCTTGTTATTCTAGATTTAGAAGACAATCTTCTCGGAGGTTTGAGATACTTTACATCCTACAACATGAGAGACACCAACTTAGTAAAATCCAACGATGAGAAGGAATTCAAACACTGCTCCAAACAATGAGCAGTACCATATTTTCGTTTTCATCCATGTCCTCTTTTACCTCCCCTCTCTGTACTGGTACGTTGGCCAAGCTGACTTTGTCTGCGATTACCTAAATCAGCAGTAGAATCAGATAATAACCCGTTAATGTATTAGTTAAAGAGACCAATTTAGGTGACACAGTTCACAAAATACTAAACGGAAGCTTATACAAAATGTTTCCTGTAGTGCGTTGCATCAATGAATTACATAGCTCAGTACATCATAATTTAATAAATTGAATTTTATAGAGCTGTAAATTTAAATTTAACCAACTGAACCTTTATTTAGATTTTTCGTAATTTCCATATGCATCATTATTTAATAGTTTAGATGCTTAGATTCCAACATGTTGAATGGTTCATATTTTAAGAATTATTTTGTTGCATGATACTATATACAAAGGAGACGTCAAATCCCAAATTCATACTCTCTAACATGGAATCAACGTAAAATTAGAGGAATACACTATTTTGTCTGATGACATTTCAAATTCAAGGAGAAGTCTCACCTTTCTTCTCGTTTTCTGGGAGCAAAAACCACTACGCACTAAAGACACCAAGACACCATTACAATGAAAGGGGGAAGCAATTTATAAATTTGAAGCCAAATGGTGGTGTAGGAACCAAGAGATTTATGCTTATCAAAGTGCATATTATTTGGAGGCTAAAGAAATAGATATTATGCTGATCATCAAAATAGATATTATTTGGAGGCTAAAGAAATTACCGAGCTATGAAAACTCTAGTATCTCCAGTCCCAGACTTGTAATTGTCGATTCACCAAATTGATTTTTCAAGTTAATCAGAGACCTTCAAGGTAAAATTCTAGGGTTTCTGTGAATCTGTATATTTGTCTTCTTCTTCTATCCTTCTCAATCGTTTTTCTGATTCAACGACATATAATTATGAATCATTGTTATAAGAACATATATCACACAGAAAGAAAAAGCGCAAAAAGGAACAGGAAGTAAAAAACCTTGGGTTTCTGCGTTAGAAAAGAAAAGGAATAGAAGTGGAAAAAAGATAATATTTTGTTTATACGGCACAAACAAAATACACCCGCTCAATTTTAATGTAGTGGCCACATTAAAATTAGTGTGTTAGTTGGTCATTTCAATAATAGTCAGGAGCATATTTAGTTAGTCGGGTCATAGTAAAACGCCTCCAATGTTTAGTTAGTCGTGTCATATTATAGTTTGTTAGTTAGTCGGGTCACAGTAGCGTGTTTAATTAGTTGGATCATAGTAGCCGGGTACGGCCCCGGCCGTGGAGAAAATTTAAAGGAAGATATAGTGCCCACATATTTAGTTCGTCGTATCATATTATAGTGTGTTAGTTAGTCAGGTCACAGTAGTGTGTTTATTTAGTTGGATCATAGTAGCCGGATAGGGACGGGGGCCTACGGCCGGGGCTCAACCTCTATCGATTTTTTTTATGTTGCTCGGTCGGTCTGTATCCTCCAACAATATCTTAGTCAACATGTAAGTTAATCGGGCCTAAGGCCGGGGTTCAACCTATTTGAGATTTGTTTGTTATTTGGTTAACCGATTAGTATCCTCATTATCATTTTAATCGGTCTGCAATGATTGGGGTTGTGTTTAGTTAGTTGTGTTACAATAGTTGGGGCTATAGGCCCTGACCATTAGAATGGTCCCGATATTTAGTAGTGTTGCAATAACCATGAAATATTTCCTTAAGATGCAATTGAGCTTGTTTGCTGCAGTTTATACTTTATTATTTGCCTTTCAGTGTTGTGTCTGTAATCAGTTTAGTAGTGTGTAATGCTCCATTCCCGTGGCATTTAAATTTGCATTTATCTTGTACGGTATAATCTATGTATGTGACAATAACCTTTCTGCAAACATATACATATAAAATGTAGTTTGGATTCCAAAGGTTTATAATAAGTCCAGCACTTTCTCGTAAGGAAATGATACGTTTTTGTAAATAAAAGGACGTTCTGAAGATCTCTCTTCAACTTAAATTTCACAAAAAAAACTATGAAAAGTTAAATGGCTTTCGTGTATAAAAAAATAAATAAAAATGCTAGCGTTTATACTCATTTTAAAGGGATGTGGAAGTTGAGTAGATAAGCAAGAGAAATCATGAAAACAACAATTAAGTGGATCCAGAACTGCCATTACTGACTATTAAACCACGAACCACATCACAGACCAATCAATTAAACAAACATATTCAAGAGATAACAGAACCATTGGTATATATTTGTAGATTACCCATCAGTAAACCTATAGCCGCCAGACTGAACATAAAATTAATCTACTGACAAAAAAAGAAAAGAAAAAACAGATATGCAAGTTAAAAATACCACCTTGTCCCAATGTTCCACCATATAAAAGATCGTTTACAATGGAAAAAGATGTCAACGTCATACCAAGGTGTTTTGTTGTGGATGATATCTACATGCACAAATTGAAATGTTAAAAACCATATCTGATTTGGCACATCTTTTTACCTTTTCCTCTATAGTCAAAAGCCTAGTATTGCACCAGGTGTTACGATTGAGATATAATAAAAAGATCACCTTTTCCAGTTGATTCGTAAGCACCAGCAAGCCATGCTCCCACTGCTCCTGTTCAGAACAAATTAAAGAAAAGGAGAAAAGTTGATTCTTGTTTTTTTTTTTTTTTAAATTTCGGTTGGAAATCTACAAGGTGTGACCATGCCAAACATGCTTGAAAATGTTTTAACAACAAAGCCATCTGCGGGAGTCGAACCCACAACTACATGGTGGAGAACCACGTGCTATTTTTGAGCTAAGACAACAAGTACAATTTCCTAATGTAAGTTGGATTTAATATATTGACGCTCAAGCGCAAATGATTTCGTAAGCATAAATGACACAGCAAGAAGAACATTTACCTGATCCCCTGCTTCATGCACACATACTTCCCTAACAGCATAATCCCTAGTCAATAGTGGATATGGTGTTGTACGCAGTTGTCCACCTTCCCAAAAAAATCTATCTATAATATACCATAATAAGCTTTTTTACATTATCTACAAGAATTAATAGAGAAGCCATACCTGCTGATGCCAGCATGAGTACTTACAGGGGGAGCAAACAAAAATGATGCACGTATATCATGAGGAAATCTTTACATAAGAAACAAAATCACGCTTTAAAATACAAAAAACAAAAATGGAAAGATTACAGCTATATTTGAACCCAATGATGAGTATAAAATGAACATGTAGTATGCACTAAGTATGTACTTACCGATAGTCACACGGATGAAGAAGTTTAACTCACTTGTAGCACTTTACTTGATCTCGTATTGGGCTTCGGTTTCATAACTTTACTTCAGATTCCCAAGAAGCATTTTCATTCTGGTTCCAAGAGAAAAAAAATTAAAAAGTCGACTGGTTTCTGGTATACGTAATAAATAGGGATTGATGCAAATAGAGAATTGAATGTAAACTGGTAAGAAATGGTCTTGGGTTAGTCCATTTGAGGAACTGTTCTTCATCAGAATCAAGAAATCTCTCTTCGCCAATGCTTTTACCCCCATAATGCGACACAATCGTGCGCCAAACAACTTCCACTCACCATAGGAATATGATTAACTTGAGCAATTTTTCGAAGTATTGTCAAAGAGGGGTTAGATTCCTACAAGATATTGATAAATAACTTCAGCAAAACATCGAAGACTGATAAGTTATTCCTAATACTCGGCTAACTTTAAATATTGACATGAAGATATCTCCAGACTCAAAAGACTCATCTCCACAATACAAAATTTTGAAACCAAACCATTAGTTCACAAACAGCAATTTAACAAAACTGAAGATTACGAATACCTATTTAGATAATCTGACTTCTTAGATATTTGGTTTGATTTAGAAATTCCAGAAATGGTATCAGTTACAAATATAAGGTCTCAAAAAAATAGGGTTCAACTTTCATTACTTAGAAGATATTCGACAATCATTTGAAAGAGGAACAACAGTCCAGTTTCAACATTGGGATCCTATACTTTTGCTGGTGTAGTTTTATCTACGCGTATTGACTGACAACAAACATGGCCAGTGATAATCATTACCAGCACTAATTCACTAATTCAAATCCTATATTATGAATTTCAATGAATTTAAAGAGGATGAAATAATAAAGATAAAAAGGATTCGTAAGTATAATATCCCAATGTTATTGTTAGAAATAGCAATGAAAAAGTACCTTTAGACTTGAGTCCGGCAATACCAAAAATCATAAGCTCAGAAACGCCAAACGCACATAACAATGGTTGCACATTCTCCTAATACAATAAAGAAGCATAAGGAAATCCGGACTTTGTTCAAAATATTCCTTGTATAACCTTAAGATCATAAACTTAGTATGAATCTTTAATGTGGGATATACTTCCCAGCACTAAGTAACGGAAGTAGTTGCCGAAAATAAAGTGTAGAGGTGATTACAGCTTTCTGACAATGAAATTGGAATTCAGAGCAGTTGAAAAAATCTTAATTTCACATACCATAAATCACCAATTTCAATGATCTCTAATTGTCATAAACAAAAACAATAGATATCTAATATATCTAATTATCTAATGATCTCTAATACACCATACACCCAATTATCAAAAAGAAAACCAATAAATAGAATACCTAGCTCAGGAACTATTGATTAAACTGCACTTTCTAAAGGGCTAAACTAAACCCATCAAAATATTAGTCAGCTTCCAACCGCGAATTACTCTTATTTATTACCGTCATGTTTGAATCGCAGCAATCTTCTCCAGAGATGAACTTGGTAGTCTGTGACCGGAAAGCGAGACAAAAACTCAATCACATGAACTCTTTAGCTTCAAGATATCAATCCGATCCACGAAATATATATTTATATAAATTAGTTCTTCATCTGTATAAGATTAGGTAAGTAAATAACAACCCTAATACTGGATAACAAATAAAACCCGACAATCTAGAGATGAACTGCAAGTTTTGACTATCCATGTATAATCACCTGCAAAAAGAAAAAGAAACAGAAATCAATAGAAAATTAAAAAGAACGCAAACTGAACCTGAATTGGAGAAGAGCCCCTGGTTTGAATTGGTTTCAGCAGTACCATTATCTTTCATCCATGCAACACCACTTAGGACCATTAATGGATGAGATAGAGAAGTGAAAAACCCTAGAATTTGCTAAACCCAGAAAATTCTGATTCTTCCTAAACCTAAGTCCATAAATTTCAACGATCTTTACGAATCTAGGTTAACACAAAACAATTTAAGACTCAGTTTTATTACACACCGATCATATTCATAGAAACATCTATATTAACGGAAATACAGACGAATTCCTTTTTCTTTTTTTTTCGAAAGCATGAATTGAAGAGCCGGGAAAGAGAGATTAGGAAGCCTATATTCAAAATCAAGGATCAAACCAACAACCCCAATAATAAAGAACGTATAAACTTGAAGCAAACAATCAGAAGAAGAAAAAAGAAAAGAAAAAAACTAAGAAATTCTAAGGTTTCTGTATGCATACCTTCTTCTGTTATTCTCTCAGTTTTCATCTTTCTGATACTGCTTTGCGCCTCCAAAAGCACAAAGTAAAAACCATGATTAGAAAACAATGAATAATCAGGAATCGCAACACAGAAGTAAGAAAGAACTGCAAAATATTGAAAAACACAGGAAATAAAATTCTAAAATTTTGCGTGAGAGAGTAATAATGGGAGGAAGGAACTTATATTAAGAAACCTAGTTGTGTCTGTACTTTGGTGCCGCGACAGTTCATTAAACTTAAACACTGGTCACGTCACGTTAGGTTAGGTAAATCCACCCAATATTCTCTCACCAAGATCGACCCAGCTAACAATACCGCAAGCTTTCTGAGCTGTCTAATGGCTACTCCATCCTAAGCTTCCCGACCTTCGGATCGGGTCTATATTAAACGTCGTCCGTCTGATAGCTTTTGTCATCATGCATACAAACACCATACCTTTTTATAACAATGATTAGATTAATCTGTTAGCCACGATAATATGAGATTGGCAGTAGAGTTTTTATACGTCTCTTGAGTGTCTGACTGCAAATGAAAAGTGTTGTGCTTAACGGTTACTTAGTAGATTTTCTTTGGAGTGCCAGAATGTTTGGAACTCAACTTGATCACAGTAGTGACCGGTTGGATGACCAGTGATAGTGAGGGGCACGTAAGTAGTGATTATAGCTTCTGGTGAGACCCTTGATCAGGTGGCTTTGTGTAAGTTACTAGAGACAGTGAGCTAAGCTCGTTTCCTAAAAATGAGATGGGAAATGCGGAAGCGGATGCGTTCCTAATTAGTACAGTAATATGTGTACTAAGCATATCCATATAAACATGTATAATATGGGTGTTAGACGTTGCGGATATGTCCTGAACGCAGTTAATGTGATTGCAGATAGGATCCGGTGTCGCATTGTGGTATAGGTTTAACTGAAATAAGTTCTTTGTATTATATGATCATTTGACGGGACTTTAGATTGTTTAGGCAGTGACCAATCTACTTGTTATTAATGTGAATTTTTATTTTGTTGTAACAAACTGGTTTGCCACATAATTGCGTCTCATTTTTATATGTGTTTGTGACTCGGTGATTGAGTGAACTTGCTTGGAGTTTAACTCCCGTTGATTATATTTTTCAGGTGTTGTTAGGGATCGTGAAGGAGTTTGATTGATTCCAGTATCGGTGGATATTCAGAAGATATCTAACAGAGGGTGGAAATCTACACTTTTTTTCTTTTTCTTTTTTTTCTTTTTTTTCTTTCTTTCTTCTTCTTCTTCTTCTTCTTTTTCTTTTTCTTTTTTTTCTTTCTTTCTTCTTCTTCTTCTTCTTCTTTTTCTTTTTCCATTATTTAGTTTTGAGGCAGTGGGATACTTTCTTTTGGGTAGACTTCATTACTATATTCTTTTGTTAGTTCGACATTATTTAAGGATAGATTATATTGTTGAAGTCAAGAACACCATAATTACTCGACATCGTTATTTTTTAGAAATAATAAAATTTCCTTCTGCATATACAATTGTAATGGAACTGTGTTCCTAGTTTTCTGTGGTTATGTACCTAAATGCAGAAAATTAACGACATACTTTCTATTTAATCATCGGCCAGGGTTATGTGGAAAGTAGGGTTGTTACATTCAACTTCCACGTAATTAATTTCCTCGTCAATAAACAAATATGAAATTGTATTTTCTCAGAATAGTTCAAAAAATATTCAAAATCCATTTCATTCTCATAACTCAATCTTTTGACTAATTTTTTTGGGAAGTATGTAAACAATATTCCGGTAAATTAATAAATTA